>JASCIT010000008.1:31013691-31219568 GCA_036711955.1 Digitonthophagus gazella
TTCATTTAGAAAAAAAATCAAATCAAAATCTTTAAAATTCATTTTTTTATGAATTTTTTAAAAAATTGTTAATTTTTTAACCTACATTTTTTTACCAAGTTTGAAATTTTTTTAAATTTTTTTGATAACACTTGCAATAAAACGGTCTTTTTTAATCAAAATTAGAATGTTTAAAGTTTCATTTAGAAATAAAATTAAATTAAAATTTTTAAAACTTGATTTTTTATGAATTTTTACGAAATGATTGATTTTTTTAATGATGAAAAATTTTTAATCTAAAAAATTTTTTTACTAACTTTGAAAATTTTTTAAATTTTTTTAACAACACTTGAAATAAAACGGTCTTTTTTATATAAAACTAGAATGTTTTAAGTTTCACTTAGAAAAAAAAAATCAAATCAAAATCTTTAAAACTCGATTTTTTATGAATTTTTTAAAAATGATAGATTTTTTTAACGATCAAAAATTTTTAACCTAAAAAATTTTTTTACCAACTTTGAAAATTTTTTTATTTTTTTTTGAAAACACTTGTAATAAAACGGTCGTTTTTAATCAAAATTAGAATGTTTTAAGTTTCATTTAGAAAAAAAATCAAATCAAAATCTTTAAAATTCAATTTTTGACGAATTTTTTAAAAAATTGTTAATTTTCTAACCTACATTTTTTTTACCAAGTTTGAAATTTTTTTTAATTTTTTTGATAACACTTGCAATAAAACGGTCTTTTTTTAATCAAAATTAGAATGTTTAAAGTTTCATTTAGAAATAAAATTAAATCAAAATTCTTAAAACTTGATTTTTTATGAATTTTTACGAAATGATTGATTTTTTTAATGATGAAAAATTTTTAACCTAAAAAATTTTTTTACCAACTTTGAAAATTTTTTAAATTTTTTTAACAACACTTGAAATAAAATGGTCTTTTTTATATAAAACTAGAATGTTTTAAGTTTCATTTAGAAAAAAAATCAAATCAAAATCTTAAAACTCGATTTTTTATGAATTTTTAAAAAATGATAGATTTTTTTTAACAATCAAAAATTTTTAACCTAAAATTTTTTTACCAATTTTGAAATTTTTTTTAATTTTTTTGACAATAGTTGGAATAAAACGGACCTTTTTAATTAAAATTAGAATGTTTTAAGTTTTATTTAGAAAAAAATAAAATCAAAATCTTTAAAAATGAATTTTTGATGAATTTTTTAAAAAATGGTTAATTTTCTAACCAAAAAAATTTTTTCCCAAATTAAATTTTTTTTTTAATTTTTTTGACAATATTTGGAATAAAACGGTTTCTTTTAATTAAAATTAGAATATTTTAAGTTTCATTTAGAGAAAAAAATCAAATCAAAATATTAAAAAATGAATTTTTAAAGTTCATCTTAAGTTAGAAAAACGTCAAAAATTTTTACCAACTTTGAAAATTTTTTTATTTTTTTTGACAACACTTAGAATAAAACGTTCTTTTTTAATCAAAATTAGACTGTTTTAAGTTTCATTTAGAAAAAAAATCAAATCAAAATCTTTAAAAATCTATTTTTTATGAATTTAAAAAAAAATGGTTAATTTTCTAACCTAAAAATTTTTTTACTAACTTTGAAAATTTTTTTAATTTTTTTGACAACACTTGGAATAAAACGGTCTTTTTTTTATTAAAATTGATTGAGAATTATATCCAATCTAAGCAAAATGAAAAGATATGAGAATTATTTTTTATACGAGAGGAATTATTAATCAATGATGAACGTTTAGAGTAAGTTTTTGGTTAATTAGAATGTAGAAATGGGTGTGAATTATTGATAGAACGAAACGTGTGTGTTTTAGAGGCGAGGGACGAAGAAGAAGATAAAGAAGAAGAAGAAGAGTCGTCCGGTTAGCGAGAAGCCGGGGTCGGTAGACAGATAGCGGTTCTCCTCTTCTCCGTCGTCTTTTCCTGCCTCCTGACCCTACCGCGTTTCTACGGCCGCCGCCGCTGCCGCTGCCTCTACCTCTGCCTCTGCCGCCCGGCAGGTTCCTTCGTTCGCGTTTCTTTTGATCTTAATCGCCAACATATGGCCGGAAAACACGCCGACTAAACCCCCAAATTCAACCCTGAAACCACCCCATTTATACATCGCAAGAGAAAATACGAAAATCAACCCGTTTGAATTAAAAATCAAAGTTTAGAGATGAAAAATCAAAATGTTTCATCATCAACTAACTTTAAAGTTTTCAAAAATTTAGATTCTTAAAAACTCTAAAATTAAAAACTAAATTAAAAAAAAGTAATATATTTTTTCTTTTTTTCTTCTTTAATTCCTTCTTTCTTATTAGATTTTTTTCTTTTTAATAGAAAGAGTCGTCCTTCTAGTATTCTATAATAGGTATTGGGGCAAAGACGCGCAGTCTGCAACGTTAAGTTCCTTCATCGAATCGTCTTGATGTGTCGTGCGACCGGTTCGATCCTCCGGCTTCTATTTCTTCGTCGCGATTCGCGATCATTGTCATCGTTGTCCTTTTCAAATTTGGAATCTAGCCTTTGGAACGAATGAAGGAACGAACGGGTAGAAGCGTAAATTTACCTCGTGTGCGAGCCGACTACTAATTAGACGAATTAATCCTGGAAATCGAAACGGGAGATTTACGCCTCGTTCGGACCTCGCTTTTTGAGAAACCGTCCGCAGTAAAAATAACTAGCGAGCTTTCGTGTCGCTTCTCCGGCCGGCCGCCGCATTTTTCCCAACGGTTTACTCGCATTAAAAAAAACATATAAAACTATCTAAGGAAAAGAAGAAAACAGGAAAAAAAATACTAACAAGGAGACCACAAGATGTTGTATTCACCGATTTTGATCAAAGTGGTATCAATCGATAGGTATTCATACACAATACAAATCTGTAAAATATTAGGGCGCACTATTCAGGGATTCGGGAATAAATCCTTATTAAAGTTATTAATAAATTGCGTTTCGAGGCCCAATAACTTGTTAGCCACTCCCGCTCCCCCTCCAAGCGCCGCCCACGGATGAGGTGGCATGCTTCTATTTCCAGTGAATTTCCAGTCGCGCATATTTTTTAACATAACATTCAAAATTTAGTACGTTTGAAATTAAAATTAATCGATATAAGTAATACCAAATAATATACAGATCTGGAAATTTTATTTGAATGTATAGAAAAATATCATATATGTTCAAATATAAATGTATTTATTGTAAACGTTGCAAAAAGAGCTTAATAAATTATTTTATATTATTTACGTACGTTAGTCTATTTTTATTAAGAGATAACCTGTTAGATGGTAAGGAAAAAATAATTAATATTTATTTGTATTTTTTATGCATTAAGGGGATTCACCACTGAAAATAGTGAAAAATCATTAAATTAAAAAAAAAATTTTTTTGTCTTATTTTGTCATTTGGAGCCTCCTGAATAAGAGTACTGCAGTTTTCCGAAAGTTTTAATTTCAACAAATTTTCAGACAAAAATTGATATATCTTGAGAACCAATTTAGATAGAGAGTTCATATTTTCACCACATATTCAGTAGATCTTTTACTAAATATTTAGGTAGAATTAGAATTTTAGGTGCATATGCTGCTTAGAAACATAATTATATATAAATATATGTATGTTTTTTGAAAAAAAAATAAAAAATTGTCTATGATTTTTTGAAAACCACTAAAGCTACCTAAATAAATCTACCTAAATATTTAAAATAGATCATTATCTTCAAAATAAGACCAGGATCAGTGCAACATGTTGAAAAGTTTTTTTAGATATATCACTTTGAAACATGGTCTGAAAAACGTGGAAAAAAATTCATTTTTATTAGCTGTAGCCTGTACGCGACAACTTTTTGGCCATTTCATATTTTTGTATTTTTTATAACCTACTACACATTAGAAAAAAATAGTTAGGCCATTTTTATTGTGTATTTAAAAAAAAGTATTTTTTCAGTGGTGAATCCCCTTAACCAAAAGTATAACTTTTTAAATGTTAACTAAAAATTAATAAGAAATATTCTATTAAAAATAATATAAAAAAGTCCTAAACGAAAAGGAGCAGAAATTGAAAATCAAGGTTGTAAAACGTGTGGTAATTTTTTTAAATGTAAAAAAATATAACCAAAACATTATAAAAAAAGTGAAATATTAAATTAAAATTACGAGAGAGTAAGCGGTAAATTGCGAGATTCGAACTAGCACAGTGCGCGACTGGAAATTCGCTGGAAATAGAAGCATGCCACCTCATCCGTGGGCGGCGCTTGGAGGGGGGGCGGGAGTGGCTAACAAGTCATTGGGCCTCGAAACGCAATTTATTAATAACTTTAATAAGGATTTATTCCCGAATCCCTGAATAGTGCGCCCTAATATTTTACAGATTTGTATTGTGTATGAATACCTATCGATTGATACCACTTTGATCAAAATCGGTGAATACAACATCTTGTGGTCTCCTTGTAAGACATAAAAAAAATAAAATTAAAGTTAAAAAAATTATTTGTTTGGAAGGAAATTTAAAATCGAAAACCATTCGAGATCTGCGGAACGAACTATTATTCGCCCAATAAAATAATTTCCCGGTCCGAATGTAAATCGTATTGTTTCGCCCTCGGACGCGAACACTCTTTGTACGATTCGCGTGTTTTCTTTTAACGCCGCCGCCGCCGCCGCCGTCGCAACCGTGTTGTCGCCCGGGGAAGACGACGACGCGCAACAATGAAACAACCGCGGACAAAACAGGGAGAAGGAGGAAAACTATAAAACTATCAACACATTTTAATATTTATTCGCCAATTGTTAGAAGATTCCTAAAAGAGATGTATATCTCGTTCGGGGAAAGATGTTTCATACGTCACTACTTATCGTTTCTTTATGTTTTCAAAAATTTATTTTCGTTACATAAAATAATAAGAATAATAAATAAGATGATTTTTGAAATGAAAAAAAAAAACACTAAGTAGGCGTTGTGGTAGCACAATATACACACGCGGCCAACTACGACCCGATCGGATACGATGCGACGTCAAGTGTTTTAGGCGCCGCTGGACTCACGGGCTCTTTGATCAATTCGGCTATTGACCCTGCAGTTTGGTTATAGGGGTCAAGCGGGAACGCGCGCCGACGACGACCATATGAAACCATTTCGATCGGAAAACCACCCTCCGAACGAACATTTCCATTAAAAAACCGTACGATCGTGATCGGGGGTTTTAAACGATTAAAATGATGTGAAAAAATTGGCAAAATTCCTCTTTGAAGTCGTTAAGAGTTATCTTTTTTTGTTCGCGACGTCACAGGTGGTCAAAATTTTAATACTAAAGACTACAAAATAACTTGAAGATTTACTTAAAATTATTGTAAAACACCTGTTCGTAAGATATGTTGCAAAAACTCCCAATTAATGTACCTACATATTCCTATATTAGTATCATATGGTTATCTAATTTTGAGACACCTATGTATATATAAAATTTAATTAGAATATCTCAAAAATTCTTATATAAGCAATAAAAAATATATTATTAGAATGAAGCCAAACTTATTTTCATGCATACGATTTAAATACAAATTTTTCACATGAAACATGAAGTTTGTTCTGTCACTTTGACAGATCACCTGTCAAATGATTTTACAGATTTTGACAGATCATCTGTCAAAGTGACAGTGAAATACAAATCTTTCAATCAAAATTTTTCGATTTTTGATTAAAATTAATTGAAAATTAAATAAAATTTAATTAAATTTGTTAAATTTTATGTACTTTTAATAAACATTATAAATAATTTGCTATAAAAAAAGAATGATTTTATTCATAATTTTCAAGTATTTTAATAAATGCAAATTTTTAATACAACATGAAGTTAGTTCCGTCACTTTGACAGATCATCTGTCAAAGTGACAGTGAAATACAAATTTTTCAATTAAAATTTTTCGATTTTTAATTAAAATTAATTGGAAATTGAATAAAATTTAATTAAATTTGTCAAATTTTATGTACTTTTAATAAAAATTTAGATAATTTGCTATAAAAAAAAGAATGATTTTGTTAATAATTGTCAAGTATTTTAATAAATACAAATCTTTTAGTACAACATGAAGTTGATTCCGTCACTTTGACAGATCATCTATCAAAGTAACAGTAAAATACGAATTTTTCAATCAAAATTTTCCGATTTTTAATTAAAATTAATTGGAAATTGAATAAAATTTAATTCAATTTGTCAAATTTTATTAACTTTTAATAAAAATTTAGACAATTTGCGATAAAAAAGAATGATTTTATTAATAACTGTCAAGTATTTTAATAAATACAAACTTTTAATACAACATGAAGTTAGTTTCGTTACTTTGACAGATCATCTGTCAAAGTGACAGTAAAATACGAATTATTCAATCAAAATTTTCCGATTTTTTTATCAAAATGAATTGGAAATTGAATAAAATTTAATAAAATTTGTTAAATTTTATATACTTTTAATAAAAATTTTAAATAATTTGCTATAAAAAAGAATGATATTATTCATAATTTTCAAAAATTTTAATAAATACAAATTTTTAATATAACATGAAGTTGGTTCCGTTACTTTGACAGATCATCTGTCAAAGTGACAGTAAAATACGAATTATTCAATCAAAATTTTTCGATTCTTGATTAAAATTAATTAGAAATTGAATAAAATTTAATTAAATTTGTCAAATTTTATTGACTTTTAATAAAAATTTAGACAATTTTTTGCGATAAAAAAGAATGATTTTATTAATAATTGTCAAGTATTTTAATAAATACAAATCTTTTAGTACAACATGAAATTAGTTTCGTTACTTTGACAGATCATCTATCAAAGTGACAGTAAAATACAAATCTTTCAATCAAAATTTTCCGATTTTTGATTAAAATTAATTGGAAATTGAATAAAATTTAATAAAATTTGTCAAATTTTATATACTTTTAATAAAAATTTTAAATAATTTGCTATACAAAAAAATGATTTTATTCATAATTTTCAAGTATTTTAATAAATGCAAATCTTTAATACAACATGAAGTTAGTTCCGTTACTTTGACAAATCATCTGTCAAAGTGACAGTAAAATACAAATTTTTCAATCAAAATTTTTCGATTTTTAATCAGAATTAATTGAAAATTTAATAAAATGTAGTCAGTTTATTATAAAGGGAAATGATTTCGTTAATAATTTTCAAGTATTTTAATAAATACAAATTTTTAATACAACATGAAGTTAATTCTGTCACTTTGACAGATGATTTATTAAAGTGACTGCAAATAGCAAGTTTATCGATAGAATTTTACTGATTTTTTATATAAAATTACTTAAAAATTGAATAAAATTTAATTTGTCAAACTTTAATCATTTTTAATAAAAATTTAGATAATTTGCTCCAAAAAAAGAATGATTTTGTTAATAATTTTCAAGTATTTTAATAAATACAAATTTTTAATACAACATGAAGTTAGTTCTGTCACTTTGACAATACTAAAAAAACTTTTAAAATACTAAAACGTCAGTTGAGTTTAGTTTGCTAAAACTAATAATGAGTGAAAAACAGCGCGAACTTAGTGTGGACTTGAAAGAATGGTAAATATGCACAAAAATGGAAAAAGTGTCAGTAAAATAGCTGATTTAGCAAAAAATCACCTAGTATAATACATTTTATCATAAAAAAATACAAAACCATTAATAATGTTGATAATCGAAAACGTTCCGGACATCCAAAGGTGTTAAACGTACAAAATGAGAGGTATATTTTATGCAAAATGAAAAAAAATCGCCGTATTATTAGTGCACAAACTTTAGCCGTGAACTTCGGAACAATATCAGGAAAACATGTACTATAATCTGTAATGGAGCTGCACCGTGAAGAGAAAGATGAAAAAGTAAACCTGCTCTCCGTAACATTGCCGAGCACTCTATCATCTTTCTCTTCATGGTGCAGCTCCATTTCGAGTTATAGTTCGAAATGTAATGCGAAAAGCCAGCTATCATGGCAGGGTGATACCAAAAAACCCATTTATAAGTGAAACCAATAGACTTCAACGCGTTGAATTTGCAAGACAGTATATTGATCAGTTAATAGACTTTTGGAAAAACGCAATTTTTTCCGATGAAAGTAAATTTAATATATTTGGTTCGGATGGATGAAAAACTGTATGGCGTAAACCCAACATTGAACTATAGAAAGAAAACTTGACACTTATAAACATTGAGGTGGATATGTTATGGTTTAGGGGTACATGGGGAACAATGAGATAGGAAATCTACATTTTATTGATGGCATTTTGGATGCAAAAGGTTACCTGAAGATACTGCAAGGTAACTTACATGACAGTGTTATCAAATTAGGCATAAAAGATATACAGGTGACTCAGAACTCAGTTGCCAAACGCTAACCACGCATTCTAGAGCTGATTTCATGACAATTCAACGAGAAAGTCCTTAGCCGAAATTACTTTCTAAGAGAACTTACCCTGGTAGCGCTTAACACCTTTACGATGGCAATAAAAAAATTGTTTTGTCAACAAACAATGAAGCATTTCGAAGTTTACAAACGCTCAAAATTTCATTGTGATAGCTAAATCGTTATTAAAATATTTCGAAAAAACATGATCAGACACGTCATCTTCAGGATGCTCTAGTTCTCTTAGGAAGCAATTTCGCATAAGGACTTTTTCATTGAATCGCCATGAAATCAGCTCTGGAATGCGTGATTTGCGTTTGGCAACTGAGTTCTGGGACACTCTGTATATTCCAACAAGACAACGATCCTAAACATACCGCTAGGATTATAAAGAAATGGATGCTTTACAAAGTTAGAAAAACCTTTCGCCACTCTTCCCAATCATCAAACTTAAATCGGTTAGAAAATCTATAGTATTAGTTAGATTTAAATATAAGAAAACACCATATAAGAACTAAAAATGTATCTGCAAGATAAATGGAATAAAATTACAAAACTACCAGCAAACTTATGTCATCCATACCCAGAAAATTGCAAGTAGTATTAGAGGTTTCTGGAATGGTTACAAAATACTAAGGCTTCATAGAAATCGGATAAACTAAATGTTCTTTTAGTTAAATTTTAGTGTTCAAACACTTTATTGGTATTAAAATTTAAATTTTGTTGAATAAACTATACATTTTTTTAAATTTTGACCTGACTTTTGTTTTTGTGTATTTACGTATTATACAGAATCATATTTTATTATTAAAAATAAAACATTTTTATATTTTCAAGTATTTTTTTGGAAAATAATGGGTGTCCAAACACTTTTTTGACCCAATTCAAGTAAAGAAAATTATAAAATTCTATAAAACTAACTAGAACATAGAAGAATAGCGCCAATACCAAAACTTGAACTATCACCTGCACAATTTTTATTCAATAGAATTCTTAAAAAAAATATATCAATTGATTTGAAAGATCTTAAAGCACGAATAAATGAAGATAATAAGATGGGTATGGAAAATTTAAGTAAAAAAAAATATAAAATTTTATAAAATTTATACAGTAGAACCCCAATTATCCGAGTTGCAATTATTCGAGTTCCGGATTAACCGAGCTAAGCTCAGGATCCCGTACATAGTTCTAAAAAATGGTTAAAAAAATCTTAGTCAAAAGTTATTGATATCGAGAACTATGATAGTAAAGATGATATTTCATTAAATTGGCTTTGAAATAGAAAAACCAGGGAGAAATGTCTTTAAATTTTAACACCGAGACAGAAGAAAAAAAAGATCAACATTTATTTGAATTAATACAAAACTTAAAATGTTGCGAAAATCTGACAAGACAAGACGTTATTGAATGGGTTACAACAGATTTGAAAGAAGCAATGAGTGTTGAAGAACTAACGAATGCCTTTCAAAAAAACCGAAAAATTAGACGACGACGAAGCGGTGGATGAAGTCTCTCAAAAGATCTTTCATGAAGAAGGTTTTGCTTCTCTGGAAAAAGCTCTAAGGTATATCGAACAACAAACACAAGCAACTTTTGCGGACTTGCTTGTTCTTAACAGATGGAGAAACATAGCACCAAAAAAAAGAAGATATTCACATGTTAAAAACGTTAATAAACCGATTAAAGTAAATCTTTGTTTATTTCTTTTAAGAAATAAAAAATAAATCCGTATTATCCGAATTTTTAGTTATCCGAGATGGGTGTCTCCAATGAAATAATGATGAAAAATCTAGGTAAGTTTGAAAACGGTTTTAAAAGTAATGAAATAAAGTGTTTTTATAGCGTCGATTGAGATGACGTAATCCGATAATGTCCAATAACAAAGCCCGCGACCGTGGCCTCGCCAATTTTCCGCCCAAACGGCCTAAATAGGATATTTCCACGCCCACGGATGCCGCGAACGAGCTCGCAACCAAACCACGTTCTCTCCTATAATAATAATAATACTAAAACCCGTCGTCCACGACTTCAACCACATCCACGCGTTTTACGGAAGAAACTTTTTAGAAAGAGAAGCAAAACATAGTATACAAAAGTCTCTCCGGTTGAAATTTGTCTCTCTACTCGAGTTAAGTCACAGACAATGAGTCACTCACAACTTACGCCATACGATCGATACGTATCTTTTCAAACTACAAAAGGAAATTTTAAATTAATAGAATTAAAATCAAATCCGATCGGATTCGATTTTTTTAATTTATAATCTCGTTAGTAGACGTATAGTTTTTAGATTAAAATAAATTTCGTCGATTTTTATCTCATTATTAATAGAACAATCGGGGAGCGTGCTCGGCGCGGTCGCTCCGCCGCGTCGTCTCGCGAGGAGGAGAATGCGCCATTAGCGAACCATATATTCTCCGACAAAGGATTCTAGCATTGCTCTTACTAATAAATAAAGTATTCGAACGAACGCCCGCCCGCCTCTACTACTACTACTACTACCATTGCAAACCCGGCACACGGCCCCCGTTTAAGCTTTGTCGATTGTCCGCAAACTCTTCTATGCATATTTTACTATAACTACTTATACCACACGACCACACTTCCAGCCCCTTTCCGAGCATTTTAATTATTTTCAATGCGAACCTTTTGTGTTTCGAGTTGCTTCCTATAAACGCATAAGGTTAAATTATTTTAAGAATTTAGATGGTAAAAACGATTTTTCAAACTATTAAAAAAAATATATATATATATAACCTAAAAATTTCATTTATACATAGTTTAAAAAATATAATTTAAAATATGACTTAAATTTGACGTTTATTGTCACTTTGACAGATGATTTGTCACTTTAACAAATCATCTGTCACTTTGACAAGTTATATATCAAAATGTCACTTTGACAGATCATCTATCAAAGTGACAGAACTAACTTTAATAACCTTAAAAATTGTAAACAACATCTTTCTTTTTAAAATTAATTAAATTTTGATTAAATTTCATTCGCATTTCTAAATTAAAGTAAATTAACCAGGAAAACAAACCTTTACAAACGGTTAAATTCTTTTTGTATAGTTTCATAGTCGGTTCAATTATCGTCCAATAAATAGATGATAGTAATCTGACTAAAAATCGTTTTGTATCCTTCGTTTCTATCTGGTTGGTGGCGGTAGTTTGGTTTCGGTCGTTGGCGGCGGCGTCTACGACGAGAAAAGAGAGATGGTAATCGCGGTTTGTTCCCCTCTCGCGCCTCTATCTCTCCCTCGCGCAGAGGGGAAAAACGTTTCTTCTAACTAATGGTCGGCCGTCCCACAATTACGCCAAAACAATGGCTATTATATTGTTATCGGGGCGGGCGGCAGCGGCGGCTTCCACGGAAAAATATTGACTTATTATATGCGGGGCAACATCTATTCAGCTCGCGCGCGTACTCACTTCGCCCGGCTACCGTATGCCTTCTTGTCGTCGTTAGTTAACCTTACTTTCCTATTATTAAGTACTTACATGTTTGTATATTATTTAATCACTCTTTTTCCCACTTAAAATCTTCAAATTTATAAACTTCCAACATGAATAAATTACTTATAACCTAATTTGACATTTCACGTCATCTGTCATTGTAAATAAAAAACAACATGAAGTTAGTTTTGGATACAGTCTTGAAAAAAATTTTTTGTACAAAATTTTTATTTTGATTTTAAAGAATTAAATATTGATTTTTTAATAAAACATTGAATTTTAAGATTTTGATTTAAGTCAACTAAATATTGAATTTAAATCAACTAAATTGTCTTTAAAAACAAACATCTTTATAATTTCTTAGTTTATCACATGAAATTAGTTCTGTCACTTTGACACATCATCTATCAAAGTGACAGATGATCTGTCAAAGTGATAATAAATGTCATAATTGATTTTTTTAAATACATTCGATAGGATTTTAATTTTTTATGAAAATTAACTTGAAAATTTATTAAATTTGGATCACAATTGGCTAAAATTATACAAAAATTAAAATTATGTTTCGTTATGTCATCTGTCAAAACTAAGAAATAGCTTGAAGTTGGTTTCGGATACATTCTCGAAAAAAAATTTTCGTACAAATTTTTTATTTTGATTTTAAATAATTAAATATTGATTTTTTTAGTAAAATATTGAATTTTAAGTCAGATTTTAATTTAAATCAACTAAATATTGAATTTAAATCAACTAAATCGTCTTTAAAAACAAACATATTTATAATTTCCAAGTTTATCTTATGAAGTGAGTTCTGTCACTTTGACAGATCATCTATCAAAGTGACAGATGATCTGTCAAAGTGATAATAAACGTCATAATTGATTTTTTTTTAATACATTCGATAGGATTTTAATTTTTTATGAAAATTAACTTGAAAATTTATTAAATTTGGATCACAATTGGCTAAAATTATATGAAAATTAAAATTATGTTTCGTTATGTCATCTGTCAAAACTAAGAAATAGCTTGAAGTTGGTTTCGGATACATTCTCGCAAAAAAATTTTCGTACAAATTTTTTATTTTGATTTTAAATTATTAAATATTTATTTTTTAATAAAATATTGAATTTTAAGATTTTGATTTAAATCAACTAAATATTGAATTTAAATTAACTAAATTGTCTTTAAAAACAAACATCTTTATAATTTTCAAGTTTATCACATGAAGTTAGTTCTGTCACTTTGACAGATCATCTATCAAAGTGACAGATGATCTGTCAAAATCTATCAAAGTGACAGATGATCCGTCAAAGTGGCAATAAATGTCATAATTGATTTTTTTTTAATATATTTAATAGAATTTTCAATTATTATGAAAATTAACTTAAAAATTTACTAAATTTGGATTAAAATTGACTAAAATTGTATGATATAACCAAAATTATATTAAATCTTAAAATTTTTTTTAGTTAGTTTTTTTAAAAAAGACTAAAATTTCTTCTTAAAATTGCAATGAGATCTATAAATAGACGAGATTAAAGGTAAAAACGAGATCATTCGTTATTTCTTTTCAGTGGTGATTCTAGAAGGAATTCTTTCGAATCGAAAGCAGCGTTCGCACACAAAACTATTCCCGTCATCGACACAATACATATCGGGGCCCGGTTACGACCAGACCGTCGTCTCTGATTCGGAACGATCTCGCGAGCCTCTCTCGATTTGTCGACGACGAGATTTTTCAGGACGCCTGAAAAAAGCGAAAGCCCCGAGAAGCCAAGCCAAGTCGAGCCAAGCCAGCCTTCGTTCCGTCCAGCTGCCGCCGATTGACGGACGCACGCGAATTTCGCCACGTTTTCCGGCAGACGTGGTGGCGACCAGACGATACACAATTCAACAAAAGAGTTGAAAATTTCACTTTGTTCATTCTATCCATCTCCCAAAAATGGTGACAATGGTTTCGAGTTTGATTTCGATCTCATAAAGGGGTTGGAAAATCAACCAAACAAAAAAAAATTAACCAAATCAAAGAAAAAACCAATAAATAAAAATAAGTAAATTTATGAAAAAAATAAATATAAAAAAATAAATAAATAGAAGAGAACAAAGTATAAGAGAGTGAGTACGAGGTAAGTTTTAAAAGAAAGACAAGAAGCTCCGTCGAAGAACGACACACACACACGTAGAAAAAAAATGTATATAAAAGAAAAGAAACGGCCATCAATTAACGGCCGGTTTATGGGCGGTTATGGGCATGGCCATTTCTGTGCGCGTTTTACGTTTACGTCTTCGAGTTTGTCCGACGGATCGATCAAATTCGCTACCTATGCGCACGTTTTTAAGACTTGGCGAGGCTTAAACCACCTGTGAGTCCGTCGCGTTTCGTGCGTTTCATGCGTTTCAAGCGTTTTATGCGTTTCATTCGCGTACACGTTCGAGAAAGCTTACTTTAAACTCTTCAAAGTATTTTTGGTATTTTATAGAAATTTTCACTTTAAATACAACATCAACTTACACATCAAAAAGTTTATAAAATAAAAAAAAAATTAAATAAGATTTAAAAAATAAAAAAAAAAATTTTTAAAAATGAAATAAATTTAAAAAATAAAAAAATAAAATAAATTTAAAAAATAAAAAAAATTTTTTTAAATAAAATAAATTTAAAAAATATAAAAATTTTAAAAATAAAATAAATTTAAAAAATAAAAAATTAATAAAAAATAAAAAATTAATAAAAAACAAAAAAATTTAAAAAGCAAAAAGCAAAAAAAAATTTTAAAAATAAAATAAATTTAAAAAATAAAAAAAAATTTAAAAATAAAATAAAATTAAAAAATAAAAAATTAATAAAAAATAAAAAAATTTAAAAAGTAAAAAAAATTTTTAAAATAAATAAAAAATATTTCTAGATAATATCAATAATAGTAAATAAAATAAATTAAGATAGAGGGAATGAGAAAATTGTCCGTGTAGTTTAAGATCCGGTATGAAATAAATTTATAATAAGTACCGTCGCGTCGCATCGCATCGCATCGAAGAGTATAGCTACCGGAGAGTTTATCTATCGGAGTGGAAGATAGATACGCGCGTAGATACTTTAAGTAACTTACAAGAAACGTATATAACCGAACCGAACCGACCTTGATCATTGGAATTCAAATCGAATCGAGTCGAATCGAATTGCAACGAGATAATTTCGCTACTTTCGCGATTCAACCGTATCATATCGGACACACGTATCTACCAGTTTTACGTTTACGTTTCTTTAGATGGATTTCATGGAAATTCTGATAAATAACCCAACGTATATCTATGTGATTTTTTTTTAATTTTTTATAAAGTAGTTCTATTAAAATCATATCGTTCATTTGCAACAAGGATTTCATAATTTCAAAAATAAAGTTTTGAAAAAAATCGATTTAAATTTTTTTCTCTTGATTGAGTATTTTACATTACTCAACGTTCAATAACAGTCTATTGTTCTTATTTATAAGATTATCAATATTGGTGAGTGAATACTAAAGCATAAGTAAAATAAGACACTTTTGACACAAACAGTCTGTAGAAATTATATGGAATTACATAAAATATAACTGTTATAGAATTTGAAAAGGAATCAAATAGGGCAATTTTTTATAATACAATGGTAAAAACTTAAGTGTAATAAAGTTATAACCCCTCTAATTTTAACACATTCCATTTTAAATGCTACTGATGTAAATTATGTTATTATAGAAATGGTTGTGGTGGAACTATTATTTGGCTAAATATTTGTCAGATTTGTAGATATGATTGTTGAATTATTCTAACGTGTAAATCTTTGCTAATGTTTTTAACCCTTAACTAGTTAACTTTTGTTGTTTGTCTCCTCTTTTTCTTTAAACTGGAGTCCAGAAATCGTATTTTTAATTTGGAAAGAAGCTTTAAAGCCTCTATCAGCATAATTTTTAATACTCTCTGCTAGTACTTTAACAACTTCCCTGTCCTATGAGTCATATCGCCGTTCCGGAACAACATCGACGTAACTGCAATTTTTTGACAAAATGAGCTAAGACCATCAATGTATCCAAAAAATGTTGATTTTAATTATTTTTGCATCTCCTGCAAATTTTTTTATTTTGCAGTTGTGTCGATGTTCTTTCGGAACGGCGATATATAACTCGCAATGATGTGAGGTATTACCAATATGAGTTGGATGGGGACAGGGAAGTTGTTAAGATAGTACTCTAGATTTTCAATTTCTTGTCCTGAATCTGAACAACATAGAAAAATTCATTCAGTTTAAAGAAATCAAGGTTTTTATCATCAGTCAATTTCAATAAATTCTTATTTTTGAGGATATCTGTGACCACATTAAGTGATAAGTCATCTTCTGGATCAGATGTAAAAAGCTTATTTAGCTAATTTTCACTTTGCATATTGTCATGCTTAAATCCTGCTCTACGGAAGCAATTTTTAACTGTTTCTTTGTTTACTTGGGCCCAAGCGATTATTGCAAAGTACAATACATCTACATAATATTTTTTTTTGCACAGACGTTAAACTAGTATTGAATCCCGTATGTATAGAAAAAATGAGAAGGTTTAAATTTCAGTGTGCTCGATAAAATCCCTCATTCAAAGTAAGCAGTAAGGCACGACATAGGCTGCGCTTGTACTTAACCCGAAATGGAGCTGCACCATGAAGAGAAAGATGAAAAAGTAAGTGCTCTCTCCGTAACATTGCCGAGTACTCTTTCATCTTTCTCTTCATGGTGCAGTTCCATTTCAAATTATAGTACCTTGCAAATATTAAAGTCGATAAAACATCGGTTAAAATAAAATCTTTTATTAAAGGGAGACAGCCAAGTTGGTGCGCAGCGTGATTGTCCGTTTAAGGGGTTAGACCACTCTAGAATTTTCAAAAAATCGATTTTTTGTTTTTTGCGCTAAAAAGTGCCTTATGGTCTTAAAAATAAGATGCAATGTCAGTTATAAGTGGGAACAGTTTTAAAATGCCTGTATTTTGATTCTGAATGTTGTCCGATAACGTGTGCTCAGTACAGGTAAAACAAACTTTAAATGCGTTTTTCTCTAAATCACTTTTCTTGAAACGGCCGGAAACATAACTCATACAATTCTTTGCCGATTTACTTGAAATTTTAACTGCACCTTCCAAGTAGCATTATCTAGAGAAAAACGTAGGATTTTTTTGATATCAAACGTAGTTCTTTAACTATAAACAATTTAGTATATCTACTAAATTGTTTAGTAGATTTAGCTTTTTTTAGGCTAAAACGCAAAGCTTTTGTGATATGCCCACCATTTCTGCAAAAAAATAATTAAAAAGAAATCCCTACGTCTTTCTCTAGCTTTTGAGTTGTAAAAACTAAATACCTTTTCGTTTTTGCTTTAGATTGAAAATTGTAGGTAAAATCGTTCCGGCCGCGGACCCCTTAGCGCTTAACAAGGTTTTCATCAAGCAGTTACATCGCGTTCATTTTTTATGTTAATTATTTAGCAAAATATATTTCTTATTCCTAAATGTATGTACAACAAAGATATATAAACAATTTTTCCACAGCTCTTATTGTTTTCTCGAAAAAATATGGGGAAATTACGTTAATTTTCCACGGTCTAAAGTGGTCTAACCCCTTAAGAGAACATCTTCTAGTGTCCACATCCGTTTAAGAGAATATGGGGGAGTTGATATAATGCAAATTATATGAGAATCGCACGGTTCAATGAAAAACTGTCTGTCCAAGGGAGGTGTTTGTTTAAAAAGGGTGTCCGCGAAAGGGAATTTCACTGTATATTTTAATAAAAAACAGTTAAGTGGTTAAAAGTTTTTTTCATTTTAAGATATGGCATAACATTTCAGTATTTTAAATTAAAAAAAAATTTTTGGACTAGATTTTATACTCAAAACATCTAAACATAGAACTCTTAATCCCTTGAGTTCGTATTAATTTCAAATGTAATGCAACTTATAACGAGTTTCAGACGTCAAATGTATTCAAGGGGTTAAGAGTTAGTGGAGTGACTATTTGATGTCATTACTCACTAATTGAAACTGGGTCTTTGTTAACAGTATTATCAACAGCATTTAAATTGTGATTTATTAAAGTTAAGAAGATCATAATTTTCTTATATTTAAATTTTGATCATCATTGTATTATGAAAAATAACTTCGTTTTGCATCCCTTTTAACTTCAAAGCAATACTTATAAAGCATTCAGTATACAGCAATAATATTTCTTTTTTGATTATTATTAAATAAATTTTATAAATTCCATTTTTACAGGAAAAACTCAAACAAGGACAAATTTAAAACGAATCTTATTTATAACGTCACAAAAATCTTAAAAAACAAGAATTTTAAGTTATAATGATTTTACCACCAATGAGCGATATAAAAAATTTTCAACCCAAGATTATTTCTTTCAGACTTCTTTAATTATTAGGATTTATTTTCGTTGCTTGATAATAAGTAAAAAAAGAATCAAAAAATAAATAAATTCATAAATTATATTTTGTAGGAAAAATCCGCAACGAGCGTGAATTATGCTAATAAACTAGGCGCATCGTCCTTACTCTGATTGCGGAGATTAATGGTTTTAATGAGGATGGTTTACGCATGTGTGTAAGTCCGTACAGGGTCGTACTTAAAAATTTCTTTAAATAAAATATTTTCTTTTTGAATTTCATTTCTAAATCCAACTTAAAAATACTAATTTACTTTATAATACAGTAAAATCTCCCTTGGGCGGACACCAACGGGACCCACCAAAATGTCCGTTCAAGAAAGATGTCCACTTAAGAGAAATACGAAGTAATTGTATGAGAATCGGACGGTTTTATGAAAACTGTCCGTTCAAGAGAGGTGTTCGTTGAAGAGAGGTGTGCGCGAAGGAGAATTTAACTGTAATACATTTTAATCGACTTATTGTTTGTGCAAGCTAAGAAATTGAATAATTTCCAACTCAAATACAACTAGTACTAATTAATTACTGTCACTAACTAACAATAATGGTGGAATTAGGATGTCAAACGTAAAGGCTGTAATCGTAACCGTAGCAGTAATTCCAGAATTTAAAAAAAGTTCAACTATTTTGTTTCAATAGAAACGTTTAGGCAACGTCTAGGAATTACAGCAAATTTGATGGTTATTACAGCCAAGGTTACGGTTAAGTTTGACATCATAACCCTACAATAAAAGTCATTATTCATAAGTTACTTCACTCTAGTTATTACTTAATGGAAATGTAAACTCCTTTGATTTTATTTTAAAGTTTCTAAAGGAGATTTAAAGAGATATCAAGTCCGTCCCTGTACGAAACCGCTTCTATGATAATTGCACGATTTATCGACTTCTTAACGCTTAGTAGCAACCCCGATCAACGCCCGGTAGCCGTAGGAACGTCGTCTTCGGGTCTTCGTGAGCCCCGAGGCTCATTTTTCACGCGGGAAATTGAAAATTAATACCCCGTTTATCGTCCGCGGGACAAATCGCGTGCAAATTTCGCGCCGGAGAACGCCTCGAAGTCGCCTAACTACGTACTTAGGACGGTTTATTTCGCCCATTCTTTACTGTCGCGTCCTTCTTTTCTCGCTTAAGCTTCATTTCGCTTGCCATTTTATAATACACTAACTAATACACTAAATCTCAGGTAAATTGAAAAGTTAATTATACAAATTTACCAAGTAAACTTAAAATTATTTACTCTTTATTTTTACTCGTTAGTTAACTACTAACGTCCCTAACAATTTTAATTGAAATTTCGTTTTGATTTTTTATTTTGTTTTAAATATATTTTTTTAATTAGTTTTTAAGGGTGTAGTATTTTTAATGATTTGCGATACAAAGAAATGACGAATAGTGCTACGGTTATGGTATTTATCGGGTTTCGCGTCCGAAATGCGGTCTAATTAATATGTTAAATGGGGCTTTTCATAACCGGACCCGATTAAAGGCGTCTACCGTCGGGAATCTCTCCTTCTCCTTCTCTTGAGTAAAAAAATCCGACCCGCTAATTGCGTTATTTATGGGATTTTAATTTGTTATCCGAGACGCCCCCATTAATAATCCATCAATTCCACGAAATATACTCCGATTAACACTCTCACTATTTTCATTCCAACATCTTTATACAATGTATACGGTGGTATTTAAATTTTTTAAATAAAATTAATTAATTTTAAGCGAAATAAAGAGATTTTTGAGAAGTGTTTTGTAAAATTTTGATGATTTTAAATAAAATTAGGTAATGTTAGACGAATTTTTAGTTAATTTTATGTATAAGGTATCTCCATATATTTATTAAACTGGCATAAAACGATTTCCTACTGGCATATTAATATCTTTCAATATTGTAATTTATTCTATTAATAGATCTCCAACTTCCTTCATCTTTCCTTTACTACAGCGTTCGGTTGCGATTCCATACGACACGTGAACCGGACAAAATATCCTTGTATAGGAAGAATACGTTCGCTCGTTTGCGTCTACGATATAGTACGCGACGTCCTTCTCCCGTTGCGTGCACACTCTGGACTTTTTTCTCAAACGTCGTCGTCGTAATATACGACGGGCGGAGACGAAGCGACGCGTCGCAACGCAACGCAACGCGCACACACACCCATTTCGCATAGTTACTCCGGTACCGCTATTAGTTATATCCGCGATATTACACATTTTACGAACCAACATCTCCCCGACCCACTCCTCTCCTTACGCATTCCCGTTTCCCATCCTTATTCCAAAAACTTGAAAATAAAATTCAAAAAAATTTTAAAAAAAGTCATCCTCCTTCCTTACGTATATTATACGCATTCTGCGAGCTTCGCGGTCCAACAAACACACACACTTATATACGTGTATGTAAGTATGAAGGTTGGTTTAAATTCTCGAACTATTCGCATGGTTTATGGGGGCCTCGCCACAACCCAACCTGGTCGGTCGGTCGGTTGAACCGATTTTTACGGGTCGGCCGTAGATTAGGCGCGGATGAAAGGGGAACCACTCGATTTATAGGCGTATATCGGAAAGCTTTCTACTTTTGCCAAGTGTGTGTGTATATGTGTGCGTGTAAGTACATAAATTCGGACCGGAACACTTGTAAAATACGGGAAAATCCCCGTAAAAGACGGTAAAGTCCGAGTATTAAAATCCAAGCAAAATACGAGACTGTATTTTATTTATTACCACCGTTGTTGTCGTTGTTGTTGTTGGTATTATTGTTGTAATAAGAGCTGACAGTCTTTGTATATATTTGAAAAAAATATTTTTTAATTAGTTTTTAAATTTTGAAAATATAGACATGTTACATCAATAGATGTTAGTTATATTCTTTAATTAAAAATTGTTAAAATAAATTGACGTTTTATTTATTTACTTATTCGATGCTTATTGAGAAATTGATTTTCTTTATTAAACTTTAATAAAACCTATACACGTACTAAATTAACTTAAAACTTAACGTGTAGCTTTCTATTAGAAAAAAAAATTTAAAGTGCTTAACATTTTAGATTTAGTTCATTAAATTTTCATGTCTTTCGGAGAAACAGTTAACTTTACGATGCGACGTACAAAATTACTTCTGTTCTCAATTTACATTTCTGTTATTCTCTTAATTTGTACTTGTTGTAGCATTGTAACGTTTTATGAAATACTTTGTCGTTTCGAATCACGAACATAATTCAAATTTGTACTCCATTTAATGTATTCAATTTAATTCAGTAGTAAATTAAATAAATTAGACAAACATTACAGTGAATAAATTTCGTTACAATTACGAAAATATCTCGTTTTAAATATCCGATCTTTTACTGATATATTTTCCAACTGAAAATAACCAAGAATTCTAATGAACATATGTTCAAAAGTGATTCATTTTCGAGATATCCAAGCCGTTAATTTCAAAAGTAGATCTATTATTAACAATATTATATTACAATCAATTATTTAAATTAAATTATTCAATACCGAATGTTTATAAATGATTTTAAGACGTTTGAATTTAGCGCGTTATAGGCTATTTTTTAAGGTGGATATAAACACAATTAATGTTAACGATATCTCATAGTCGTATCATGAGAAATATTGAAAGCTGCCAAAAAAACCGTAAGAGAGATATTTTATTGACTCTATTGACATATGAAAGTGTGAATATCCTTAACCCGACATGTGTATACTATATTTTTTGAGACATGGTGTGTATACTGGGTCTTTTAGGGAACAAGCAGGTTTTCAAAATTTTCTAAGCTTTTAAAATTTCTAGAAACATTCTGAGTTACTTATTGGAGTATCTACTACATGGCCAAGCAGTTACCAAACTTTTTTTAGGCGAGGTAGCTGAAACCTACCCTCTATCAAATTTTGACTGTTTCTTCAAAGACCCAGTGTACACACGGAGGGTTAATATTGAAAACAATAAATCCATGATTGAAATCTACGCTACTGATATGTAAGATACGATCTAGACAATAAACAGGTAACAACATTGACAATTAAAAATCACTAAATTACCAGCACATCAAATTTGAACAGCTTACAATCATTTATAAATGCTTGGGAATAAATAAATTTGTCAAACTAAATTTCCAATTACTTGAAAATAAGTCACTTTATGACCTATATTTATTAGGACTTTTTTTTATTAATTTTTAGTCAAGGAATACGTTAGTAAAAATAATGAAAATAAGACATACTGTATATCAAAAGCTTTCATCGAAGATGAGTATTGTTGTAACAAGACATTTTTTAATGCACATTCACAACGATGATTCATCAAGATTGTTTATTAAAACCGAAGGCAGATACCTGCGTTTTAAATAAATCGATTTGAAATCGTCTAGTCTAGAATCTACGTGTTTGGAATTCGTTATTAGAGATTCGAATGAATCAATTTATGGTTAGAAGAATGTTTGTTGACGTTCTATAATTGCATAACATTAAAATTAATCTTTATTATTAGAATTTTTTTTTTGTAACGACATTGATTTTTTTTTCATAGTAACTTTTCCACCGCAACAGCATATTTTCCAACATTTTTTAAGTTCATAGCTTTTTTCGTGCAAGTAATTTCCAATAGTTTCCGATTTTTTCAACCAATGAAACTGTTCAATTCTGATCACATGCAGAAAATCCTAAATCTTGATTAGTTGACAAAATCAGAAACTATTGGAAATTGCCTGCACGAACAAAGCTCATAAATCAGACAATAGTTTTATGAAATGCGGTGAACCCAAATTTGGTCTCAAAATTGTTCCAGTACATCAGATTTTTGAAATATTCTAACTTAAAAATGCAAAAAAATCGGTTGTTAAACATGTTCGGGATTAAATAATATAAATTTTTATATACAAAATTCCATGCGACATCTAAAAGCACCACTGTTTCCATTTTAAACGTATTTTGAATTTTTCTAATAACTTCATTTCTTTTTGAAGGATTTCTAGTACATCACTTTTTGCCCAATCATTAACCTATAAGAGCACCAGTAATCGTCGATACAATATGTTGGGTTGGGTACTATATGTTAAGTTAAGTCACTCCAAAGTTCATTTGAATTAACAACTTCACTATCAGAACCTCAGGAAAAAAAACTACTACCATAGCCTAGACGTTCTATTATACAGGTGGGTCTGGATAAACGGCCCTTCTCAGTAATTTCTAAACCATTAGAAATATTACAGAAATTGTTATAGGAACTAGATAGAGTGTACAATGTTTTACATTGCCAAACAAAAAAACATTTATACAGGATGTTTCATAAATGCTTAGTGGTTAATAAAGTAAAACGTTGCATGCCCTCTTGAAGTTATAAAATAGATTTTGTGGAATCTCTAATGGTTTAGAAGTTACAGGGAGGGGTGCTTATCCAGACTCACCCTGTATATGATATCAATTGTAATTTATTTTTGTGGGATATATTTATATCGTTCTAAGAAAGTGAAATTAGCAATTTTGCTAACTGGCATACATAAGTGACACTAGGTTCTGGTAAGAAAATCGGATCGTCACATATAAGTAACGCTGGTAGCAAAAGTGTTAAAAAGCAAATGATTTAATAAAGCAAAGTAATTTTATTATTCAAAAAATATATAAAAATTAGTTGTTTTGGGTTCGGCAAAGATTCTAGAAACAAAGATTTGGAAGCCTTACATTTCTTTGAGACTACAATCAAATCATTAGGCGTTTTCTGGCGATGCAGCGATTTGAAAGCTTTTGAAATCTTTTTATTCTCGCGTTAAACCGTGACGTCACTGACGAAAACGATTGAACCGTTTCAATATGCTCTACGGTCTCGGTTCAAAACTGTAATACACACATGCGCACATTGAGAGGTGAATATAACCTCCAATAACACTAACGTTTCGCTAATTACTCTAACTACATAAATATGTACATATGCGCAAATTTTTTAGTGAATTTAGTTTCTAATAAAATTGTAATACTCAAAATGCAATGAACAAATGAAAATAAACTAGTCGACGTAGTAGTGGACGATTATCAATGAAATATTTATTACATTCAAGGCAATTAATCTTTTCTAACAGAGTTTTAAACGTAGCTCTTTCAATTTGGAATAATTGAAAAAGATCGTGCCCAAGGTACAAAGTTAACCATTCCTCATAATATCCTCTAATGCAAGGGTGGGCAAACTCCGACCCGTTGGCCAACTCCGGCCCATGTGAGAGTCTTATCCGGCCCGCGAGATCTTTAGAAAGAATTATAAATAATTTTTGTTTAAACTCGAAAGTTTTTGACAGAAAGAAATAATCAAAGAAAGGTTTTTATAATTAATGCAGTAGAGAAGAAAAATGTCTTGATGTTGCACTGGGATTCGACCCCAGATCTCTTTCTTTCCGGGTAGTTGTTATACCAAGGAAAGTAGAAGATCTAAAATGAACTTTATTTTTTATATAAAAAAAACTTATAAGTAACAAAAATTTGCCAATTTTGTACTCCGGTCAAAGCAGGAAAAGTAAATCATAATCTGGCTCACACTACAAAAAGTTGCCCACCCCTGCTCTAATGGCTAATTATTGAGTTTTTTTATAATAAAATAGGAAAATGTGGCATTTCCTCTCCATTATTCAACATCCACAACATTACCATTACCCTGTTCGTATTAAAATTATTGTTAATTAAACATAATACCGAAGTTCTGAGGTCCATTTTTGAAAATAATAGAAATAAAAATTTGTAGGTTATGTAACGATTGTTGATAATCGGATGGTTCGAATGCGGTTTAAAAACACGCATTCGCGCGAGTGCACAAAGTATGACGTAGCGTTTCAAACCGATTTGAATCCACGTTCGAAAGCGATGCACGCCAGAAAACGCCTATTATTTATCATATCGATGACTGTGATTGGAGGATTATAAAAAGAACATTTTTTTTCAGGAAGAAATTAAGATATAAAAAATTCAAAATGTATTTTGAATGGAAAAAAGTAGTATATTTAAATGCCACATTAAGTTTTGTAGATAAAAATTTATAGATGATTTAATTCCAAATATGCTCAAAACTTTTTTTTTGCATCTATAGATTAGAATGTCTTGAAAACCTAAGGTGATTGAACAGGTTTGAAATTATATTTGAATTCAGCGCGTTAAAATTTTGTATACAATTACAATTTGATTTTTGAGAAGTTATAAATCGTTATTTCTAGAGTTTTAAGTCGTTTAATCAGGAATATTATACTCTTATTGGGTAACATTTGAATTTTCTACATATTTAATTGGTTCTTTCTTATGGCAACAAAGAGTGCAAGTTTGACAACCAATAAAAGCCTAACAGCATAGTTGGAGACAAATATTTTGGAAGTTAGCTCCAACTATAAGTCATTAAATTGAGAATATCCGATTTTTATTAGTTGACATTTGAATTATTTTGATAATTTAATTAAGTTTTTAACATATCCAGAAAATAATCATAATTACATGTTTCTATTTAACATTAACATTAAAAAATTTCAAACCGACAAAAAAATACCATCAAGATTCTTTGAAAGGTGGCTTCCGAAAATTCACCAACAACCAGCTCGTTTCTTTTTGTTAATCCCGATCGAAAACCGCCCGAGAAGAGACAATAGCACGCGTCGCCGGTTCTCTTTTTGCCCCCCATTTTCAATTTTTATCGTACCTTTTTGGTCGGTTTCGTTTTTTTTTCCGAGCGACGAACGGTTGTCGAAACCCTCCGCGGTGGGCCAAAGCGGATCCCCCCGAAAGCCCGGTAGCCGTCGGCGGGCGCTACAATAAGACCGGGGCGACTTAAAAGGGGCTCCTCCGCGCGCGCTCTCCTCCGATTATGGGCAAAGCGAGAGAGCTTTAAGGCCTCCTCGCCTCGTTCCTACGTTCGGTAGGAATCGCTGTCGCGCGGTTGCCTGCCGCTTGTTGTGTTCCTACCGCTGGACGCCCCCTTCGAAGACCGCGAAGGAGACCACTTCCAAACGAATAACAGTCTCGTTTCGATCGCAGTCGCGATGTAGACGTCCGCGGACGACTTCGACCCGCGTTTCCAACCGACCACAAACGCGCCCACTACCATCAATTAACAAGCAGAAGAAGAACTTTTCAAAATTACATCCAACAGGTGAGTTTTTAAAATTTATTTTACTAATTTTTAAAAGTTGAATAAAAAAATTTTTTTGGGGATTAATTAATTAATATAAAAAAATATTAATTTTAGTTAGAAAAATTTTTTTACTAAAAAAATTTTTTATTAAAAAAAAAAATTTATTTAATACAAAAAATTATTTAAAAAAATTTTTATTTAATAAAAAAATTTATTAAAAAAAAAAATTATTTAATAAAAAAATTTATTGAAAAAAATTTTTTTCTTCAAAAATAATTTTTTAATTAAATTTTTTGACAACAAATTTTTTAGTTACAATTTTGTAAATTTTTTTAAAAAAATTTAAGTTTTAGAAAATTTTTTTAACTAAAATTTTTAAGATTAAAAATCTAACTTAAGATATTAAAAATAAATTTTAATCAAACTTGTAAAAAAAAAATTTTTTCCAAAATTTGTTTTTTAATTTCTTTTAGAACTCTAAATTTTATTTTTATTCCCCCAAAAAAAGAATAAAAAATAATAATTATTTAAGTAGTATTTTGTGTGAAATTCACCTTATGGTACCTGTAAGACCTGACTTTAGGTCCCCATCTGTTACGATTTTCCCATTTTCTAAGTAAACGCGACGGTAAATCGTAAATTTTCCGTCCGAATAATTTGATTGGGGATGAAAATGAACGATGGATGTGAAAATGGGGTGCGTGGGGGTTGAAATTTCGTAATCCCGGGGGTTAAATGCTAACAGGTGTGCGTCGAGAGAGAGTATCTGGTCCCCTCTCCTCCTTCTCAAGAAAGAGTGAGAGAGAGAGAGAGAGGAGAGCGAACGATCTGGTAGATTCTGAGAGAGTAGAGTAGAGTTAAAGTAGAGTGTAGCGGTTTGTCAGTGACCACACTCAACTCTCTTATTTTATTATCTACCGAAATAACTTCAAATATGTACGACTTTTTCTTCATTTCATTTTTCATTTATTAATTGCATTCAAATTAAATATGTTTTTTGTTGACTTAATAGATAATTATATTAATTAAATTTAAATTTAAAATAAATGAGAAAAAATAATCGAAAATTAGTCACTTAATAAGAAAAATAAAACTGAAATTTGATAAAATTTTTAATATACCAAGGCGCATACACACTTAACATCACAAAAGTTTGAAAAAAAATTTTTCTCTTTGAAAGTTTTATTGAAATTTCACAATTTTTATTGAATGATGACATATTTTGATTTATTAAACATTTTTTTTTATTTAATTTTATTTGGGTTGGATTTAATTAAGTTGGTTTGGGTTCAATATAAAAATTTTAAATTAGATTGGTTTGATTTAAGTTGTATTAGAAAAGAAATTTGACAGAATCTTAAAAATTAAGAAAACTTTATTGGTATTAATTAAAATTAACAAAAATGTTCAACAATTCCTAAAAATTGTTGAATAAGAAGTATTTATTTATTAAATATTTAAACAAATTAATTTTATTATTTCAAAATTAGATCTTTTTGTAAAGTTTTAACAAAAAAAAATACTTATTAAAAAAAAATTTATTAATAATTTTATTTCTCTTGTTGAAAATATTTGATGTTTGGGTTAAATTTACCGAAAAATTTTTTCTTTGTTAACATAATTTCGATTAAAAACATTTCTATTTTACTAATTAAGGATTAATTTTAATAAATGCTTTAACATTTTTTTAGATATACAAGTTCTTTTTAGAAATTATTATTAAAAAGATTAGTTAATTAACTTTAATTATTAATTTTTAATTAAAGATTAATTAAAAATTTCAAATTTAAAATAAAATGCAAAAAAATATACTAAAAATTTTATTAATAAATTACTAATTTTAGAATTTAAATTTAATCTTTCAATTTAATCATGAAATCGATTCTTAAATTTCAAAAACAGAAAAAAATCTTTATTGATAAATAATTTTGCTTTATATTTTTGAGAATTGATATCAAATTAATTCAACAAAATTTATTTTTGATTTGAAACTTTGGTTTTTTAAATCTAGTTTTGGAATCATTATTATTAAAAAAATAATTATTTTTTAAGATAATTTAATTATTTATAAACAAAATTGTTGATTAAAAAAAATTATTTAATTCTTTCATAATTTAGATTTAGTTTAATTTAAATCAGTTTTAACCGAAAATATTTAAAAAATTCTATTATATGGGGCTGTGTATAAATTAACACGTTGAGTGCTACGCGATTTTATAACGACTTCCTCGTCAGGCCACTGCTAACTGTCGCAGTCTGAACGAAAAGTTGTGTCAGTCACTGATGACTGACGCGGCCTGAAAGGAAAGTTCGGTGTCAGTCATCGATGACTGACATGGCACTCAACGTGTTAACGCAAAAGTTAGATGCAAAAATATTTTTAGTTAAATTCTGAATTGATGTTAAAATATTGTATTATGCTTCATAAATCTTACAATCAACTCAAAAATCTTTATTTAATATTTTAACTTCTATTTAACCCTTAACTTACAAAGACGAGTCTGGCCTGCCATAATTGCATTACCGTCGTTTGGGGTGAGATTGATAACCTGGGGTGAGATTGATCACCAAGTTGCTTTTTCATAAATTTAAATCTAACGCGCAAACCAACTATTAGATTCGTTTTTCGCCAAAGCAACACAAACCTGGTGGCGAAAAACGAATCTAATAGTTGGTTTGCGCGTTAGATTTAAATTTATGAAGAAGCAACTTGGTGATTGATAACCCCAGGTTATCAATCTCACCCCAAACGACGGTACGTTCGAAAGAAATCGTAAGTCAAGGGGTTAAATAAGTATTTTCCTTGTATATGTGTTAATATAGGGAATTACAATTTAAACTCAACGAAACGTGACATTTATTTGATAAGCGTTCTTTTCTCATTTTTTGAGAAAATGTAATGATTTTTTTAGTGATTATTAACAAAAATTTATAATAAAAGTTTTAATTCTTAAAATACTTAAAATATTATCAAAATATGTTAATTGTCAATGGAAAACACAAACTTGAAATTAATAATAAAAATTAATTTTCGCTTTGGGTTCGATTTAGTTTTTTACAAAATTATTATTGGAAAATTTTAAGATTGAAACTGATTAAAAAAATATCAACCAAAGATATTACAAACTTTTCTAAGGGGCATATTAACGAATAAAAAAAACGTGTTTTTAAAAAAGACATGAAGAAGCATGAAATTTTGAATGTACGTTCATAATATTACCAAATATTAATTTTTCAACTAAATCCCAATAACATACAAAGCATAATTCAATCATTGAGATTATTTTATTCAGAATTATAGGAAGAATATCACCATATGTAGCCTTTGCACAAATTTACACACGTCTTGTATAACTTTTACATTGAAATTTATTATTAATTATGATTAGATTTGAAAGTTATTTGTAATAAAATCACAAAAGTATTTTTATTTATACTCATTGTTAGTTAATAAAATCGATAAGTTTGACTCAAAACACTAACAAAACCAAATCAAAATTAGTTTTTACAACAAACTAATTAAATGTTTATATAATTTGTATATGAATAAAGTAGTTTATAATCTTAACCTTGTTATTAAGAAAGAGTTGAAGTTTAAGAATTGATTTCTCATTAAGTAAATTTTATTATTGAATAATCATTGACTATTGGCAACTATGATAGTCAGCTAGTATCGGGTGTTCATTTAACCCATTTGCATCATAAACCTGGCCACTATCACCAGAGCGCGAATTATATGCGCTCATAGCATATAAAAAAATGTTCGGTGAAAAGAACAAATTTTTCATTTTTCTGTGTGATGCAAATGGATTAAATTCATCCTCAAGTATGTCTTAAATGTTTATTAGAGAATAATAAACATAGATGTGGGAAACAAAGGCGATAAAGATGCTAGTAAAGTTCTTAACTCATTTGAACACGAGTTGAAATGAACTCCTTCTATCATTAATCAGTTTTAGCTAGAAAAACCATCTTCAAAAATAAAATTTCAAATTTATATAAAAAAGTAATGATTTTTTTTTAATTTGAATTTAAATTTCTTTTTGTTTATTCTACATGAATATTTCTAAAGATAGATTTTAACTTCAACTAATCCAACAATAAAATTTACTTAAGTATATCAATTAATTAATTACCTAATTTTATCTTAATTTTGTTTTTATTATTAGATAGAATTTTTGTGTGTAATTTTTGAAATTCAATTTTGAGTATGAAAAAAAAAATGTTAATTTACCTAAAGTTATAAAATGAATCTAAATAAGAACTGTTATTCAAATATTGTTATTCAGTCAAAATATATTTGATTGGTAAATGGAATAAAAAATTATTCTGTTTTGTTATTTACAAATAATTTTTTGTGATTTTATTAATAAAAATCAAATCATAATTTGAAATCTAACTTTTAAAAAATGAGTGTTTTATTTTCCTTAAATTATAAGTTATAGACTATAAAATAAAATCAGTTATGATTTGTTTATTCACCTTTGAATAAATTAATCTATCTGACATTTTCCATAATTACTGCAATTTTACTTGCCATCATTGGTTATTTAACCAGTAATTATGGCAAATATCAGACAGATTAACTTTCCCAAAAATAAATAAACCAGCCCTTAGTCCACATTTTAGATTGATTATAAATCAAAATTAAAAACTGCCAATTATAAAATTTGATTTTTTTTTATTTATTAATAACTCATTATTTCTCTATTTTAATCATTTAAAATTTTATTTGTGTATACTCATCAAAATAGATAATAGTCTAATCATAATTAATAATAAATATCAAACCAAACCAAATTATTCAAAACCAAACCAATACATTATAAAAAAAATCAAATTTAAATTTATTTTTCAATTCATTTTCAAAAAAATTTTTTTTTTTCAAATTTCAAAATCTAATTATTTTAAAATTTACTTTAATATTTTTATTATTTGTAACTTTATTAAGTAAAACCAGATTTTTTTTTTTCTTTTTCGTTCTATTTTCTAAATCTATCTTTTTGTCTATGTCTATGTCTTTATTTGTGTGTGTGTATATATTTTGTGTTGTTGTAGACAAAGCAAGCAAGGGAATGAGCGCGTGCGGAGGCGGCCATGGACAACTTGACAGACAGCTCCGATCGTAGATAGCCGTGAAACATTTAAGGCTGAGTCACACCGAACCAACCAACCAACCAACCAACCACCTTCATCACTATTTCTACCCACAACAACAAGAAATCAATTCCTCAAGAATAAAAAATCGTTTTTAACTCTAAAAATAAATAAAATCCAAAATGAATTTCTAATAAAAAAAATAATTCATATATTTAAGTTAAATTTAAGACTAGATTTTAAGTTTACTAAGACTGATTAATTAACTAATTAATTAATTAAGAAATCTCATTTTTCCTTTATTATTACTATTGCTTCAAGTGCCATATAAATAGATTATTTTTAATACTCTACGCTTAGATTTTTAAGTTTTTCTTTTATAAAATAAGTCCTAATAAATAAAATAAACCATTTAAGAATGAAAAAATAAATAAATAAATAAGAAGAAAAACAAAATGAAATGAAATGAAATGTATGTTACATTAATAGATGTAATAATTTTATTCCATATACTAGATAATAGATAGTAGATAAGAGCGAGCGTTTCTGATGGACGTATGTCGGTTTATGGCTTTATAAAATCTGTAATTATAATTACTAAGCGAGATTCAAACGAACGATACATTCGTTAACGTTCCACCTTTATTTACTTTTTTTTTATTTTCATCTATCTAGCTTTTACAACTTATTTCATGTTTTCTCAACAATTACCTTTTCAAAACTATAAACCTAACTTTAATTTTTTTATAATTTACTTTAAGTTTTTTAATTTGCTTTAATTTCCTAATTTTACTTTAATTTTCTAATTGTAATTTTAATAAATATAACTTAATTAAACATTTTTTATTAATTAAGTAAAAAATATTAAAATATAAAAGCAAAAATCTAGCTGATGATAGCTTTAATTTTCTTGTACGTATCAAAATAATTTTTAATTTACTTCTTAATACATATTTTTTTATATCAATAAATAAATAAAATCAATTTTACAAAAAAATTTTTAAAAATTTTCTTTTTTAAAAAATCATTTTTCCTCCAATTAAAATTCCCCAATTAACTAATTCTTTCGCAATTCCTTCTTGAAATACACACACACACGCGCGTATAAACTCGCATAGACATAAAGATAAATATAACTGTAACTATTTAGAAATGTGGAACGAGTTATTTTAAACGTGTTTCCACATCAATTAATTGACTTCTCATTTTTTACTTTTGCTCTCAAAAGGTTACAATTTTTTTTTCTCTCTTTGAAAATGTCACTTAAATTACATTTAAGTCAATTTCTTTTAAAATTAAATAACTTTCTTAAAAAATTAAATAAATGTTTTAATTATTTTTTAATATAATTAAAAAAAAAACTTTTTCATTTTAATTAAAAAAAATTTTTTTTTAACATTTAGTTAAAATTAAAAAAAAAAAAGTGTTAATAAGTGTATTTTTAATACGGCTTGGTATATTATTCAACATTAAAAAAGTCGTACATTAAAAAACATGTTTATTATCACAATAAGGAAACAATATTGGACGGAAATTAAAAATAATTCAGTTAAAAAATAATAATAAGTTTAAATTCGAAGATAGAAAAGAAATTAAAATAAAAAATATAAAATTACTGAAAAAAAAAACACTGGCATTGAAAAGATGATTTAAAAAAATAATAATAATAACCATAATAATAATAAAAATAGCAATAAAAATAAAAAAACGTGATAGAAAAAGACAGATTTTTAAAACAAACAGAGTTTAAAAGAAAAAAAATAAAAATAAATAACAAGTAAATAAATATAAATATATCGATCTATAAAAACATGTTTTCGATTAATTAAATTAATTAATTCATTAATTAATTTAAAAAAATATTCTACAAGCAGATACAAAATAAAATCATAATTAAAAAAAAAAGTAAGAATAAGAAAGACAAAAAATAAAAGACAAAAATGATAATTAACCAACCTATAACATGAGATGAAAGTGTATTTACAACGTTTTAATCTTACATTCTTATACAAGGTGATTCTTAAATAAGCTATATAACTTCTAACTTTTAAGTCATTAAAAATTTTCTAAAAAAACATTAATTTTCAATTAATATTAAAATTTTATAACAACCTTTATCGATTTTTTAACGATTTAAAAATTAGAAACAATTTATTACTTATTTAAGAATCACACTGTATAAATTATTTTTTAAAAATAATATAAAATAACCAACTAGCTCGTTTTAACTTCATTTTAAGTTTGTTTTAAATTCTTTCAGCTTGTGATTTTCTTTCCTTTTCATATTTATAAATACTATATACACGTATTTATATAAAACTTTATAAATAATAAACTTTTATATATATTACACTCTACAAATTATTAATTAAGTTAATTCATTAATTAATAAAAAAAGTTAAATACATCTACTACCGTATTATTTAGATACAGTCTTTAATTATTAGTTAATCGTACCTTTTCATTTATACTTGTGTTAACATTTCTACGTTATGTTTGATGGCACATTAAAAAACAACACAAAAAGTACTCATAACTTCTTTTTATCTCCTTCTGTCTTTATTATTTACGTTTTAAATCAAATTTAGCTTAACATTTGGATAATTGATGTTTTAAAACATCAAAATAAGATTTCAAAACGTTTTTAAACCGGATAAATTAGATTTTTTTCAGAAAAAATTCATTTTAAGGTTAGAAAATTGACGTTTTAAAGAAAAATGACATTTAAGGCTTAACTCACACTTCTTTAATCTTCCTAAAATAAAAATGTTCATTAATTTTATTTATAATTTAGATTAAAATTAATCTAAAATTGAACATTAATGAAAAATGAATCGATTTTAATTTAAAATACACGATTTTATTAACTTTTAATTTATATTTTGATTAAATTTAATAAAATCGAAAAGTGTAAACTATGTCTTAAGTGTCAAATTAATAGACTAACCTAACTTTTCTGTAAAAAACAATCAATAATTTTTATACTTTTGAACAGAATAACCTTTAAAACACTTTTCTTGCGTTTTAATCATTAAATTAATGTTTAAAACGTCATTTTAGCCTTTGGTTATTGACATTTAAGATGATAAATTGACGTTTAAAATGTCAAATTATCTTCGATTTAAGCTTTAAATATCATTTGACGTTTAAAACGTCATTTTGATTTTTGAAACGTTATTTTGATTTTTGAAACGTTATTTTGAATTTTGAAACGTCACTTTGACGTTTGACTAATGACATTTAAGACGAAAAATTTGACGTTTAAACTGTCAAATTATCTTCAACTGAAATATTAACCGTCAATTTGACACTATCATTATTTTAACATTAAAAATTGTCATTTTAACGTTTAAAATATCACTTCAACGTTCGATTATTGACGTTTAAAACGTCAAATCAGCTTTAATTGTCAATTTGACGTTCGATATTAAATTTTTGAAGTTTATAATATCCACTCAATGTCGGATTATTGTCATTTTAAATGTCAGATAGGCGTTTGAAACGTCAAATTAGCTTTAGTTGCGGTTATAAATGTTAATTTGACGTTTGAAATGTCATTTTCACGATTGAAAAGTCACTTTTACGTTCAATTATTGACGTTTAGAACGTCAAATTGATATTAAATGTCAAGTTGACGTTTGAAATTTCATTTTGACGTCCATATCATTCATTCAACGTTTGATTATTGACATTTTAAACGTCTATTTGACGTTTAAAATGTCAGATGTCAAATAAACGTCAAATAGATATTTAAAACGTCAAATTAGTTTTAGTTGCAGTTATAAATGTCAATTTGATATTTAAAATACCATTTTCACGTTTAAAATGTCAATTTTACGTTCGATTATTAACGTTTAAATTGTCAAATCAGCTTTAAATGTCATTTTGACGTTTGATATTTCATTTTGACATCTATAATATCCACTCAAGATCGCATTATTGACGTTTTAAATGTCAGATAGGCGTTTGAAACGTCAAATTAACTTTAGTTGCAGTTATAAATGTCAATTTGACGTTTGAAATGTCATTTTAACGATTGAAATGTCAATTTTACGTTCGATTATTGACGTTTAAAACGTCAAATTGATATTAAATGCCAAGTTGACGTTTGAAATTTCATTTTGACGTCTATATTATTCATTCAACGTTTGATTATTGACATTTTAAATATCTATTTGACGTTTAAAATGTCAGATGTCAAATAAACGTCAAATAGATGTTTAAAACGTCAAATTAGTTTTAATTGCAGTTATAAATGTCAATTTGATATTTAAAATACCATTTTCACGTTTAAAATGTTAATTTTACGTTCGATTATTAACGTTTAAATTGTCAAATCAGCTTTAAATGTCATTTTGACGTTTGATATTTCATTTTGACATCTATAATATCCACTCAAGATCGGATTATTGATGATTTAAATGTCAAATAGGCGTTTGAAACGTCAAATTAACTTTAGTTGCAGTTATAAATGTCAATTTGACGTTTGAAATGTCATTTTAACGATTGAAATGTCAATTTTACGTTCGATTATTGACGTTTAAAACGTCAAATTGATATTAAATGCCAAGTTGACGTTTGAAATTTCATTTTGACGTCCATATCATTCATTCAACGTTTGATTATTGACATTTTAAACATCCATATGACGTTTAAAATGTCAGATGTCAAATAAACGTCAAATTGATATTTAAAACATCAAATTAGCTTTGGTTGCAGTTATAAATGTCTATTTGATGTTTGAAATATCAATTTGAATCTTGAAATGTCACTTTTACGTTCGATTATTGACGTTTAAATTGTCAAATCAGTTTCAAATGTCAAGTTGATGTTTGAAATATCATTTTAACGTCTGTAATATCTGTTCAACGTCGATTTCGTTTGGTTTTAAACGTCAAATAGACGTTTAAACGTAAAATTAGCTTTAGTTGCAGTTATAAATGTCACTTTGACGTTTGAAATGTCATTTTGACGATTGAAATATCATTTTAACGTTCAATTATTGACATTTAAAATGTCAAATCGGTATTAAATGCCAAATTGACGTTTGAAATTTTATTTTGACGTCCATATCATTCATTCAACGTTGAATTATTGACGTTTTAAACGTCAGATACACGTTTAAAACGTCAAATTAGCTTTAGTTACAATTACAAATGTCACTTTTACGTTCGATTATTGACGTTTAAAACGTCAAATCGGGGTTAAATGTCAAGTTGACGTTTAAAATTTCATTTTGTCGTCCATATTATTCATTCAGTTTGATTATTGACATTTTAAACGTCTATTTGACGTTTAAAATGTCAGATAAACGTCAGAGACGTTTAAAACGTCAAATTAGCTTTAGTTACAATTACAAATGTCACTTTTACGTTTGATTATTGACGTTTAAAACGTCAAATCCGGGTTAAATGTCAAATTGACGTTTGAAATTTCATTTTGTCGTCCATATTATTCATTCAAAGTTTGATTATTGACATTTTAGATAAACGTCAGAGACGTTTAAAACATCAAATTAGCTTTAGTTGCATTTATAACTGTCAATTTGACGTTTAAAATGTCACTTTAACGTTCGATTATTAACATTTAAATTGTCAAATCGGTATTAAATGTTAATTTGACGTTTGAAATTTCATTTTGATATCTATAATATTCATTCAACGTTTGATTACTGACATTTTAATCGTCAGATAAACGTTTAAAACGTCAATTTAGCTTTAATTACCGTTACGATTGCCAAATTGACGTTTGAAACGTCAATTTGACAATTGAAATGTCATTTTAACATATGGTTATTGATGTTTAGAGCTTTAAATGTCAATTTGACGTTTGAAATTTTATTTTGACGTTTCAATGTTCATTTAACGTTTGATTATTGACATTTTAAACGTCAGATAAACGTTTAAAACTTCAAATCAACTTTAGATACAGTTATAAATGTCAATTTGTCATTTGAAATATCATTTTGATGTCTATAATAACATTCAACGTTCAATTATTGACGTTTTAAACGTCAGATACACATTTAAAACGTCAACTTAGCTTTAGTTACCGTTACGATTGTCAAATTAACGTTTGAAACGTCAATTTGACAATTGAAATATCATTTTAACATACGGTTATTGATGTTTAAAACGTCAAATGAGCTTTAAATATTAATTTGACATTTGAAATGTCACTTTTACGTTAAATTAGTATTAAATGTCAAGTTTATACTTGAAATTTCATTTTAACGTCCATATTATTCATTCAACGTTTAATTACTGACATTTTAAACGTCTATTTGACGTTTAAAATGTCAGATGTCAGATAAACGTCAAATAGATGTCTAAAACGTCAAATTAGCTTTAGTTGTAGTTATAAATGTCTATTTGATGTTTGAAATATCAATTTGATACTTGAAATGTCACTTTTACGTTTGATTATTGACATTTAAAACGTCGAATCAGCTTTAAATGTCAATTTGACGTTTGAAATTTTATTTTGATGTCTATAATATCACTTAACGTTGGGTTGTTGATGTTTTAAACGTCAGATACACATTTAAAACGTCAAATTAGCTTTAGTTACAATTACAAATGTCAATTTGACGTTTGAAACGTCAATTTAACAAATGAAATGTCATTTTAACGTAGGGTTATTAACGTTTAAAACGTCAAATTGGTATTAAATGTTAATTTAACGTTTGATATTTCATTTTGAAGCCCATAATATCATTCAACGTTGGATTATTGACGTTTTAAACGTCAGATAGATATTTAAAATGTCAAACTAGTTTTAGTTACAGTTACAGATACCAATTTGACGTTTAAAGTATCAATTTGATGATTAAAATGTCATTTTGTCGATTGAGATGTCATTTTAATAGGGTTATTGACGTTTAAAACGTCAAATCAGCTTTAAATATCAATTTGACATTTGAAATTTCATTTTGATGTCTATAATATCACTCAATGTGGAATTAATGACGTTTTAAATGTCTATCTGGCGTTTAAAACATAAACTTAGCTTTAGTTACAGTTACAAATTTCAATTTGACGTTTAAAATATCAATTTGATGATTAAAATGTCATTTTAACGATTGAAATGTCAGTTTAACGTTTAAAATATCATTTTAACGTTTAAAATATCATTTTAAAGTTTAAAATATCATTTCAACGTTCAATTATTTACGTTAAAAACGTTAAATTGACTTTAATAAACGTTAATAAAGTGAAAAATCATTATCATTTTTATTTTTTCAATAAAATATAAAGAAAGAAGGAGAAAAAAGGTGTAAAAGTGCACAAACGCCGACGCTTTTTGACGCTTTGGGTTCGTTCTTCGTTCGGCCCACGTGCGAACCACGTGCCGGGCCGTAAAAATACAATATACCGGGTCGATAAAGTTGAATTTTACGTCCTGTGGGTTTTGCAGGTTTTACCCGTTGCTTGCTTACCTTACGTATATCGCAACGTATCCCGTTTATTGAGTTTAAACCCCGCATTTCTTACATTATTGTCGTTTATTATACGTATGTTTGGATATTGTACTATATTTTATTTTATTAAAATAAAAACTGTACAAAATTTAAAGAAGAAAATCACAAGCTGGTTTTTTTCTCTAATTATAAGTCATTTATTATAATAGAAAAAGAAATTTTAAAAATGTTTGAGCTAGTTTTGGAATTCAATGAAATATATTTGCGTGTAGTGCCTTTATTATTTTTTTTTTTGTATTATTATTTTCGTATAACTAAGAGATTTATTCATCTATTAAAAATATATCCGTACGAGTTTAATTTAATAATATTTTTTTTGTATATTTTTAATCGTTTTATAACCATTTATTTATACTCAACATTAATTAATTTACTTTACTAATTATTATATTTTTTTTTCTCTCAGCGCGTTTTAGTCTATAGATTTAGACTTTAAATAAACCCCTGAGTTCAGTCAGTGCATTTCATGTCGAGCAACAACCACCTTTTATTCAATAACCATCAATATCTATTATCTAACATCAATCAAAAATCATTTTTTGTGTTCTTAGATTAACAAATGTATTTTCAAAGTTTAAAAAAATTAAGACTTTTAAAGTCTATGGACGGAATTTTCAGATTTCAATTTCTTTAAGGTACGTTTTACACTGAGGCAATTAGCAACCAGTAACTTAGCAATATTAATACTTAATGATATTTTACATAAAATTAAAACAAATATCTTAAATTGTGAGACGTCTGCTTTAATTTTATGTAAAATATGAAGTAGCAATATCGCCTATTGTTGCTTATTGCTGATTGCCTCAGTGTGAGACGTACTTAAAACATGATTTCAACTTGGAAAAATTTTCCAACAATCATTATATTTTATTTGACCATTTTAGGCGTTCCACCTTTCTCGATTTTTTATTATAAAAGCGATCGTGAGTGAGTGAGTAAACTTCGCGTGGGTGAACGACGACGACGGATTCGCGCGTGGGCCCAAGTCTCTCGTAATTACATTATGAACTTTGCAAACAACCTTGCGGACAAACGACCGAACCGATCGGTTTACCGTTTTCGAAGCCTTTTTCGGTTACAACCAAACATCCTTTTCATTTCAATATTTGCCTTTTTTTCCTCTCTCGATCTTTCTAAACAACCGACGCGATTAAAATCACATTAAAATTACGTAATTTTTATCTAGAAACAGTCATTTTTACTAATTTACATTATTCACAATCAAAATAAATTTACCTTTTATAGTAATACATGATTTTATACCTTGCCATCTTGCAAATTTTCAATATAAGGGTAATTAAATTAAATTTAATTTAATAAAATGAAAAAATCAAAAAGTGTAAACTATGTCTTAAACGTCAAATTATTTTTTCATGAATTATAGGTAAGAATTATTTGATAAATAAGTAATTATAACACGAAAAACGAAAAAAAAAATTTTTTCAAAACCTAAGTACGGTCCTGTTTATTAAACGTCAAGTTGACAGTAAATGTCAAAATAAATTATAAATTTCACTTCAAAATTACTAACATTTCAGCTAAATAATGAACAAAGTAACTTGTTATTTTAAAAATAAACAACATTTTTGATATTTTTCAACGTTTTAACATCAAACTTTTATTATATTTTTAATTTCTGATTTTAACCCTCCGGTGGGCGCGCTTATGGGACTTACACGAATGGGCGCGTTGCGGCTTTTACACCGCAATAGGATTTTTTAATGGTTTCAGTGAACTTAGAAATATTTTGGGAAAAAAAAAAATGCGGCTAGTTGCCGCATACGCGCCCACCGGAGGGTTAAACAATTAATTTTTCAAAATTATTCATAAAAAAAGTGTACTAAATTAACATCATGTGTCAAAATAAAAAACTTTTAAGGGTTAAAAATCGTGATAATGTAAATTAATCGTAATTTAAGAAAATCTATGATATAATAAACCATTTTCCCGATTGTATATCCGCGTGTAAAACCGAACAAAACTGATTTACGAACGTTAATTTGACTTATTTACCGTCACTCGGCCGCTTGTAACGTATTTACGCACACGACTTCGCTCTCCGAGAGAGGGATAATTTACGTCTTCGTATTGAAATATGTAAGTACGCTTACGTATAAAGAATTTACTACGTTCGCGGAATGTTAGGTTAGGTTACTTATAAATCAACCTTTTTTAATTTATTATTATTATTTTTTTTTCAATCACCTCATAACTAAATTATAAATTATACTTTATTCGAATCAATTTAAAATTTAAAAATTCAATTTTAAATAAAAAAATATTAATCAAAAAAAAATCTTTTAATTAAAAAAAATTAATCAAAAAAAAATTTTTTTAATTAAAAAGAATTAATCAAAAAAAAATTTTTTAATTAAAAAAAATTAATTAAAAAAATTTTTTTTTAATTAAAAAAATTTTTTTAAATAAAAAAATAATTTAACGCCATCTCTTACCCCATTAATGAAATAAAATTACCGTCAGATAAACGTCAAAAATTTTTAGTCAACCAACTCTGATCTAAATAATAATGATAAAAAAACCTCACCTGATGATTTCACGACCTACTTCTTCTCCTAGTTTACTCTTCCAAAAAAAATCAAAACAATTATGAATAATTCAAAGACGGCGGCGGCGACAGTCGGCTTCCATAACCTTCTTTAAAGCGATTTCGGGCGTCTATCGGACGATTTTTGACAGCTCCGAGTCGGTCGCGGCCTACTGCTAATTGGTCTGCGACGCGGGCGACCGCAAAAAACTACAACCGCGGCCGATCTACCAACCGCTAAAAGTAAAAACCCTTAACAAACGATCGATTGTCTTTTCCGCCAACAAACTTTTTCTTATCCATCTCCTTTTTTTACCTTTTTCCTTCGTTTTTCTTTTCTCAACTACTTTGCGACCTCTTTTAAAAAAGAGTTTCGAGTTTCGACTTTTAAAATAAATTCGAGATGAGTCGAAAGGCTCATCCGAACGGTTTTTTTCCTCATTTAAACCTAACTTTTTTCCGCACATCGACACCGTTCCACTCCGTATTCTTTTTTATTCCGTTTTATTCTTTTTTATGCTCTTTTATTCCGTTTTATTTAATTTTTTGCGACCTTAAGAAAAAAAAAAATTAAAAAAAAATAAAAAAAATTAAGAGACTTGAGCGAACTTAAACGCGATTTTTAAAGGTTTATCGGATAAAAGTTCTTAGGGCGGTTTTACACGATTAAATTTGTAATAATTAATCTAAAAACAAGAATTATAATTTACACGATGCAAGAATGAGGTGTGTAAAATTAGAAATTGTAATTTTCCTTCATTCTCCAATGATTTCAATTATTTAAAATCCGTTTCTGTATCCGTGTGGAAAACCCATTTTTAGATTTGTAAACTAGAACAATTTTTTTTTATATCTGAATGACTTTTATATTCTTAAAATAATGTTTTTTTAAACGAAAAAGTAAAATTAAAAAAAAAATCATTTTGAGGTTAGAATTTTGACGTTTTAAAAAACTGACATTTTAAGACCTAACTTACATTTTTTTAATTCATTCAAAATAATATTTTTATTTATTATTTTTTATTGAAATACCTTCCAAATTAAAAATTAATAAAAGAAATTAATTTAAATTTAAAAAAAAATCACTTTTCGTTTCAAAAACATAAAATTTTAATTCATTATGATTTTTTAAAAATGTAAACTATGCCTTAAACGTCAACTTGATAAAACGTCATAACCTAACTTTTTAAAAACATAACCTTGAAACGACCTTTAAACAAATCTTAAAAAGTCATTTATCTCCAACCATTTCCTAAAAGCTTCTTGGGGTTGAACCAAGCCCGACAATAAACGAACGCAACCGAATCAACAATCTACAACTGACTAACAAATAAGTCGACACAACGCTTTTTAAAAGAAAAATCATCGTTAAATAATTCTAATAACAAACCGAAATGAAAAGAAAATCTCTTCTTTTCTTTCGGTGGGATGATTTTCACCTCGATTTTTTTTAATAATATTATATTAAAATATATTTGTTTATCGTTGCGAATGAGCGTGAGCCATATGGGTATGGTGCGGGTGCTGGGGGTGGCCGTACGCCTGATGCGGCGGCGGCAACGGGCTCGGACACGCCTGCGTGAACGCGCCGTGCTGCGGCGACCCTCCCAGCCCCAAATGGCTCTGCTCCAGGTGGCCGTAATGCTGGCTCTGGAGCGCGTGCGAGTGCGTGTGCGGCGAACCGTAGACCATTTGCCTTACTTTTGAGTCCTCGTCGCTGATGTTGTACGTCAGCTCGGTTTCCTCGAAGCCGGTCGCGGACATCCGCTGGTCGCCCGACGACGACCCCGCCGGAGGATCGGGCGAGTTCAGGCACGTCTGAATCAGCGCCTTGCCCGCGTCGCTCGTGATCATCGGCTGCAGTTTCCGGGTCGCGAACGTGTACACGTGCCCGGTTTCCGACGCTACCAGTAACATCACCTGGGTTCCGGTCAACGTTGATAATTCATAAGCCTGAAAACAAAAATTATTCAAAATTAACTAATTTTTACTAAAACAATAAAAATTAATTATTAATTTTCAATTTTTATAATAAATAAAGGGATAAAACAACTTTTAAACTAAATTTATAAACTTATAAAACGAATTAGAAGATAAAACGTCAAAGTGACAGTTAGGTAAAATATCGATAAAATAGAAAACTAAATTGTAAACATAAATTAATTTGTATTTATTATTAATATTAAGAAAATCAAAAACAGATGGCGTAATAAGTATTTTTTTAGATTAAATATTTAAATTAAAATGAAATAGGATGCAATGTTTTATTAAATGATAATTAAAACAATTTATTTTATTACTGGGTGTTCAATAGATGGTAGATTAGTAAGAAAATAAGGTGATGTTTATTTATAAATGTATTTAAAAGTTACATAAGGTGAATGCAAACCTTTACTGTTGAATACAATCGGATTACTTATTTAAGCTAATATTATTTATTGTCAATGTTGTAAATTCTCTTTGTTAATTATTTGAATTAATGAGTGGATTTTAAAATTAGATAATAAAAAGTTGTTAAAAATAATGAAGAAATAGAAGTGAAAAATGAAATGGAATGGGAATAATCGTTGGGAAAAATTATGGTGGATGCGCCGGTTAAATTCATTTTAAATATAATATTTTACAAAATTATAACAGCCATTTTGTTATTACTTACTTTATTTGTTAATAAATCATTTGATTTTATTAATAAAAGAAGAAAAAACGAAGAACATAAGTAAAAAATATATCTAATGTTGTTTTCAGGTTTTTTAAGTCATTTTTAATCGATTGTAGATAAATTAGACGATTTTGAAACTATTATAAGTCAATTTAAGATTACTTTTTATCAAATTAAATCAATTGACAATGATTTTGAACAAGTTTAAAAGACAGTTTTAAAGGAATTAAAACTTTGCTTAATTCAAAGACTAAAACTTTTCTGAAAATACATTCCTGATCATCTTTTACTTCATTCAGTACTTCAAATATTACGTTTATTCTACCTTAAATTATATATTCACAACATTTGGGAACATAAGATTCAGTATAGACCAATAAACTGTCCACAATGTCTGGACAAAGGACTTTTAAAGGTAAACAACTATATCCTAACACTTAATAATTTTATAATTTATTACCAAAAAGACTTCCACAATTGAACAACATTAAAATCCATAAAATGTCTCAACCTAACAGTAACTTATTGATGTTAACGTAACATTGACGTTATTGTAATCGATTTTTTAAACTTTTTCTACTAAAATTCTGTTATTTTTGATAGTTTAAATTAGTGGGGTTGAGTTATTTAAGAAATTAAATACAATTCCAATAAATCCAAGACTACTTTAAACAATTTTTCAATCAATTGCATACATTTTGGACAATTTCGAGATCATTTTTAGATAGTTTTGAAACAATTTTAAACCACCTTTTGATAAATTTTGTACATTTTTAGAATTTTATGTGATTTATACTATTAACACGATTTTCGGATTAATTTATGCAATTCTTTACAAAATTCAAAGTAATTTCAGTTAATTTTAGACTATTTATGAACGATTTTTGATCAATTTCAAATATTTTAAACAATTTCAAGTCCATTTTAGACGATTCGAGAACAATTTTAGACCACTTTCAATCAATTCTTTACAATATTTTAAAATGTCATTATTTATAGCAATTATAAGCTATTTATTGATAATATCAACTTATGACAAATTTAGACGACTTATAACAGATTTTTTTAGATTATGTGAAACTAAATTGTATGTGCAATAGCTAAATGAATAACATAAAGGAAAAAATGTTGATATTTGCTACGCGCAACCGACGTCAACGCTGATCGTCGATTGAGCACTAAAATCGGCCTGACAAATTTTAGGAAATAAAGTTTGACATACTTCAAGTCAAACTTTTAATCGTGCATCACGATTTTTACACAAATTTCCCATTTTGAATGCACCCAATCTTCGGTTATTAGTCGTTCTGTATCAATGTTTGTTTTGTTGTTTCAGAGGACTGACACGCACTAACGAATCTATCAAATACTGAACGTTGTAATAGAATGTAAGGCAAGTGCCATACTTAAGACAAATTACGCTGTGTACATTTAATAGAGTAATTTTCTGCAAAAACAGTTTAATGTTTCTATTACATTTTTAAGCGAAATTTCAATTACTGCTACATTAAGCAAAAATTGCGTTTAAATGTTCGACGTACGAATGTTTTTGGTTAACATAGGGTAAACTTACCAAATCTCGGCCTTCCAGTTATTTTATATAGATTTTTGTAAAAAGACCAACTTTAGGAAACATTTTAAGGGGTCGACATTTGAGCAGTTTACCCTATGCTATTGCAAATTTTTGGCAATTTAAATTCCACATCGACGAAATTTGGATTGGAATCGATTTTAATACAAATCATATTAGCTACATCAGATTGTGGCCGAACGTACTATAACCTAAAATAGAACTGCATCATGAAGAGAAAAATAAAAAAGTAAGCCCCTACTCCGTAATATTGCCGAGTACTCTTTCATCTTTTTCTTCACAGTGCAGCTTCATTTCGGATTATAATACATACGTATCATTTGTACGTGATACAGGATATTTAATATCGAAAGATGATTTCTAAGCTAACTTCTAAATTCATAATATAATGAATGGAAGTAGCCATATGACAATGTTTTCATATTTAAAGAATGCATCTACAACTTTCTTTTTCATCTCTCTTGTTCCAGAGCGTAATATAGTGTAAATTTCTCAAATGTCGAACTTCCTAAAAACACTTCCTAAAGTTGTTCTTTTTCTAAAAGCCCATATAAAAAAACTGAAAGGCCAAATTTAGACGCATGGCAGAGATTTGGTGAGTTTACTCTATTTTATCATGAAAGATTAATTCTTACCAGTTAGAATGTTATGTAATGAACGCTTTCTGTTCGGGGTTGAAATAACTAATTGTAAAAACTAGTTATTGTGTAACGCTCCGGTTATTTTTATGATAAAATCTGAAAGTGAATCAGTTGTAACTTATAACTTGTGAGAGGCAGTCGAATATAATTTCCGGTTAAGGTAAAAATTTTATTTCACATACGAAACTCTAAATCTAACATATACACAAATAATTTCATTATCATTCATTTTGAAACGTTTAGTATAACGGTTCAGTGTAAATTAATTTCAGTTATAATGTGTTCATATTAGAAATTACAAAAATTACGCGACTAAATTTACGTAGCTTAATTTGCGTTAACTGTGGCATCTGTTTACAGACTACAAAAAAAATTATAAGGTAATTTGGAAACGCAACATAAGAAAAATCCTAGGCGATATAAACCATTCAAATAACAGAAGTTAAAAAACTAAAATAAAACTAAACAAAGTTTAATTTTACCCTCCTAATTATTAAGAGCGATTTACACTCTTGATGATTTCTTTTTAATAAATAGACAGGAAACGAAAACTTAAATCCAAAGATTTATCTATCCACAACTTCAAACCCATCTTATTCCTCCTTTTTAACCCTTTTTTAACATCCTCCCCACATTTTATTTTTCCATCTTTCAAATTAAATCTCCCAATTCATTCTTTTTTCATCACTTGGCTTTTTTCCCGTCTAGTCTAGTTATTTCATCTTCTTCATTTTCTTTAGATCTTTCGCCGTTTTAGTTTTACTTTTAATTAACGCTACCAATTCGTATAATCACGATCAAATCGGTGTACACGCACACACACTCCGACCGTATGCTATGCATCTTCCAGACCCGATTAATTCAATTGGCGCCTAGCAAAACGGCGCTAGCACACGCGCCTTTGGGCCCCTTCCGACTCCGGAGAAGATCCGGTTTATAAAGCCTCTTTCAGGTGCAGATAGAATACGCGTTCGCGTGGCGCATACTTAGTCGTATATATAGATCTCGTTCTCGCCTCACACCGTCTCATCTCGTCTTCAATATACGAATAAAACGGGTTAACTAGCGATTATAAAACGCCCCGTTCCGTCGCATCCGTTTATTTATAGATATCCTACCTTTCTTTTACATCAATTTATATTCATATTTGGTATAAATTACATTAAACCTAAAAATTTTAATTGTATTTATTTAATAAACACAAAAAAATTAATTAAAATAAAAAAATTAATTAATTGTAAGATAAAAAAAACCAAAATATACTTATCTTTAAAGAAGGAATGTTTTATTACGTTTTTGACAATTTAATTTAAGTTATCACTTAAAAAGATTAAAATTATCAGATCGATATTTACGTCAATGTTGATTAAATCTAACAAACCTCTACCTACTCAACTTATTTAAGTTTCTTCCACGTTAACGTGAAATTTCATATCCTTAATTTGTAATTAAACTAAAGTTAGTTGGAAAACCTTTAACCTTTTAGCAAGCGAACGAGTCGAATCCACATCCGGGTTTTATTAACTTTATAAAACCATTATAATACCGAAATTATGATAAAATGTAATCAACTGTAATTTAAATAAAATAAAGTAAAACGGAAAAAATTAAGTTAGAGAATTTTAAAGGAAAAAAAAATAACATTTTAGGAGAATTAAAACGTTAATTATAAAATTAGTAAATAATAATTGTTTAAAAATTTGTACATTTCGCGTAAATTTTAATTTATCAAATTTAAATCTAAATTACTCATAAATTGCCTTAACTTATCTACAAATCATCTACAATTGTTATAATTATTGATCGAAAATTACTTCAAATTAATCCAAGAATCATCTAAATCAGGCTTGAAATCGTCTAAAATTTTTTCGTTAATCGTCTTTTTACGTTTTAACCCTCCGTGTGTATACACTGGGTCTTTGAAGGAACAGCCAAAATTTCCGTTTTTCTGACTTTTCAGACGATTCAGACGATTGTTTCATTTTTATTGACAACAATTTTAAACTTTTGAATTTGATAATTGCACGGCCATGTAGTAGACGCTTCAATAAATAACTCAGAATTTTTCTAGAATTCTTGAAAGCCTAGAAAACTTTGAAAACATGCCTGTTCCCTACAAGACCCAGTATACACACCGTGTTTCAAAAAATATAGTATACACACGCCGAGTTAAATGTCAACGTAAAGCTTCTTATAAGTTGTAAAGTGTTATTTACCAAATTGACATTCGAATCATTAGCTTTGTTCGTTAGGTAAAAACTTGCACTGCACTAACTTACACTATGGTGCAAAGATGCAGTTTCGTAAAACATTTAAAGGAAAATGACTGTAATTCAGTGAAATTTGGTGCTCTTTAGTTCAGGTACGAACTATGATCCAAAGAATGCATATGTAACCGAAATTTAATAATGCACTGAACTGCAAAGTGCAAGTAGTGCAGCCCTAACGAACAAACCTATTAACTAACTGATATTTTAAATGTTCATTTTGACATATAAACTATCATTTTTAATATTTTAACTGTCATTTTTACCATTTTAACTGTAAACATTGTAATTTCGATTATTTATTTACTCATTAATTTTCTTTAACAATTACATTTTTCGTTTTTAATCTCATTTGGAAGTTTTGGACATTAGTTTTAGTCTTACCTGTCATATTAACATTTAAATTATTCATTCTAACGTTTTAAATGTCACTTTTCACATTTGAAGTAATATTTTTAACATTTAAATTGTCACTTTTGTCATATAAACTGTCATTTTTGACGTTTTAACTTTAACCTTTAAATATCACAATTCTGATTATTCATTTACTCATTAATCTTCGTTAATAATCACTTATTGTGTTTTAAATACCAATTTAAAAAGTCAAACACCAATTTTTAAATCTCGCCTGTCACATTGACGTTTAAAACATACATTCTGACGTTTTAAACGTCACTTTTGACATTTGAAGTAACTTTTCTGACATTTGAATTGTCATTGTTGACGTTTAAACTATCATTTTTTGACATTTAAAATGTCATTTTTAACACCTTAACTGTCAACTTGAACTATTAAATCCAAAAGTACCGTTTTACACATCAGCTTCAATATTTAAAGTCTAAGCATGACAATCCCGATTATCTACTTATACTCTTTTCGCGGAAAGATGTCTCATGCGTCATTAATTAATTATATTATCCTAGACTACTATTTTCGGTTTTCGTCTCTATCGTTTCGTCTTTTAAATAAAGAAAAAAATATTTGACATATGTCGAGAAAACGGTGACAAGTAATGACGCATGAGACATCTTTCCGCGAAAAGTGTATACTTATTCATTTTCGTTAATCATCATTTTCACCATTTTAACACTTTAACGACCGCACGTCTACGCACTCAAACATCGCCAGGGGCCGACACTGTATTTATTGTTGTCGTATTGTTACTTGTTGTTGTTTCAACAAAACAAATGAAAATAGTGCTATTTCAACATTTCAACCTTTGGCGGTAGCATCACACACATGTTGTGCGAGCGGTCCTTAACGGTTGTTCCAGTTATCACACACATGTTGTGTGAGCGGTCGTTAAAGTGTTAAGTTCCATTTTGAACTTTTAAATATCAGTTGTAAAAACTTACCAATTAAATTGACATTTAAATCATTAATTCTGACGTTTTAAACTTCATCTTTGACATTTAAAGTAATATTTTTGACATTTGAACTGTCATTTTTGACGTTTAACCCATTAACTTGAGCGTTTTAACGTAAACGTAACGTTTTACACATCAGTTTTGACATTCAAACTCCAAATAACAATTCCGATTATTTATTTATCCTTTAACTTTCTTTAAGAATCACATTTTTTCGTTTTCAATCTCAATTGGAAAATGTAAACATTAGTTTGAAAGTCTTACCTGTCATATTGTCGTTTAAGTCGTTCATTCTGACGTTTAAAACGTCGCTTTTGACATTTAAAGTGATATTTTTGACGTTTAAGCTATCATTCTTGACATTTGAACTGTCATTTTTGACGTTTAAGCTATTATTTTTAATATTTGAATTATTAACTTCAATTTTTTTAAGTAAACGTGATTTTTCAAACGTCTATGTTAACATTTGAACTGCTTTTCTAACATTTAAACTTTAAATAACAATTCCAATTATCAATTTATCGCTTGATTTTCTTTAAGGATCATTGCATTTATTTTCAATCTCAATTGAAAATTCTAAACATAACTTTCAAAATCGTACCTGCCAATTTAACGTTTAAATCCTTCATTCTGACGTTTTAAACTTCATTTTTGACATTTAAAGTAACATATTTGACATTTGAACTGTCATTGTTGACATTTGAACTGTCATTTTTGACATTTAAACTATTATTCTTAATATTTCATGTATTAACTTTAACTTTTTAACGTAAACGTGACATTTTAAACGTCAGACTTGACATTCAAACTTTAAACATGTGAATTTCCATTATTTACTTACTCATTATTATAATTAACAGTCATTTAGAACATTTTATGTTCCAATTTGAAGTTTTAAACCTCACTTTTTAGGACTTATCTACTAAATTAACTTTCAAATTATCAACTCTGACGTTTTAAACGTCACTTTTGACATTTGAAGTAATATTTATGACATTTCAACTATAATTTTTGACATTCAAACTGTCATTTTTGACGTTTAAACTATCATTCTTAATATTTGAACTATTTAACTTTAACTTTTTAACGAAAACGTGACATTTAAACGTCAGACTTAACATTCAAACTTTAAAAATGACAATTTTGATTATTCACTTACTGATTGTTATCATTAACGGTCATTTTCAACATTTTATGTTCCAATTTGAAGTTTTAAACCTCACCTTTAAGGATTTATCTACCAAATTAACCTTCAAATTATCACCTCTAACGTTTTAAACGTCATTTTTGACATTTGAAGTAATATTTCTAACATTTTAACTGTCATTGTTGACATTTAAACTATCATTTTTGACGTTTAAACTGACATTCTTAATATCTATCAAATTAACCTTCAAATTATTAACTCTGACGTTTTCGACGTCACTTTTGACATTTGAAATAACATTTTTGACATTTGAACTGTCATCTTTGAAGTTTTAGCTGTCATTTTTGACGTTTAAACCATCAACCTTAATATTTGAATTACCAACTTTAACTTTTTAACGTAAACATGATGTTTCAAACATCAGACTTGACATTTTTAACTTAAAAACGACAATTTCGATTATTCACTTACTAATTATTATTATTAACAGTCATTTAGACCATTTTATGTTCCAATTTGAAGTTTTAAACCTCACTTTTAAGGATGTTATCTATCAAAATAATCTTTAAATTATTAACTCTAACGTTTTAAATGTCACTTTTGACATTTGAAGTAATATTTCTAACATTTGAACTATCATTGTTGACATTTAAACTGTCATTTTTGACGTTTAAACTGACATTCTTAATATCTATCAAATTAACCTTCAAATTATTAAGTCTGACGTTTTAGACGTCACTTTTGACATTTGAAATAACATTTTTGACATTTGAACTGTCATCTTTGAAGTTTTAGCTGTCATTTTTGACGTTTAAACCATCAACCTTAATATTTGAATTACCAACTTTAACTTTTTAACATAAACATGAAGTTTTAAACATCAAACTTGACATTTTTAACTTAAAAATGACAATTTCAATTATTCACTTACTGATTATTATCATTAACAGTCATTTTCAACATTTTATGTTCCAATTTGGAGTTTTAAACCTCACTTTTAAGGACTTATCCATCAAATTAACCTTCAAATTATTAACTCAGATGTCTTAAACGTCACCTTTGACATTTGAACTGTCATTTTTGACGTTTAAAATGTCATTTTTAACGTTTAATGTGTCAACTTGAGTTAGTAAATATAAACTTAACGTTTTACATATCGATTATGACATTTCAAGTCTAAAAATGACTCTAAAGATTACCTATTAATTCCTCAATTTTCACTAATAATTACTTTTTACGATTTAAATCCCATTTTGAAATGATAAAATATCAGTTTTGAAATCTCGTCTGTCAAATTGACATTAAAAAAAATTTAATAAATTAGACTACATTTCAAAAAATTGTTAGAATTTTTTAAAATTTTTCATCAAAAATTAATTGTATTTAAATAAAATTAATATAAAAATAAAAAATTCATAAATATTAATAAATGCTCATTTTAAAACATCTTAAAAGATATATTTTTCTTTAATTTTTAATAAATTAGGCTACATTCTAAAAAAAAATTCTTAGAACTTTAAATTTTTCATCAAAAATTAATTCTATTTAAATAAAATTCCTATTAAATTAAAAAAATCATTAAATTAATTAATATTCACTTTAAAACATTAAAAAAACCATTTCAATTTTTAATAAATTGAGCTACGGTTCCAAAAAAAAAATAATTTTTGACAGCTAAAAAAACCTAACCTAAAAATGAATATTTCTCCTAATAAATCCACAAAATGAACGAAAATCTTTCACCATATGTCTGAAAAACACCACCGTTTCCTCCTCCGACCCGCGAACCGACCAAAAGCAAGCGACCAGTTGCGCTCCGAGAGTAATTATCGGTCACGTGTTACTTACGGAAGCGTTTAGGCGCGTTTAGACTTCCACCGCGCGTCCGAAACCTCCTCCAACGGCACTTTTCGCCCGTGACAAACCCCCCGATCGCAACCCATCCGCCCGCGAACCCTCCCAATACGAGAAATCAACCGTTTTAGAACAGATGTTTATCTGTTGTCATTATTTTTTTTTCTTCCTTTTTAACCTCTCCTCGTCTTACTAGCGGTTCAGTTGTGCGCGCGCACCTTCTTACATGTGTTTTCCGATCAAATTCACCAAATAAATCACCTTTATAAACATATAAAATTTTAAAAAAATTAAAAAATTTCTAAGTTAATAAAATCTAACCTGAAAATGAAAATCTTATTAAACGTCAAAAATGACATTTTAATAAAAATTTCAATAAACGTCAAAAATGACGTTTTCATATTTTAAGGTTAAAAATGACATTTTAATATTTTAAGGTTAAAAATGACATTTTAACCAAATTAAAACACTTACCTTCTTCATAATTCCGGTTTTTCGTTTAGAAAACGTCGTATACCTCCTTAATTTATTCTCGATATATTCCATTTTAATCTTAACCCGTCCCTTAGTCTTCTTTCCGTTACTCGGCGGCGATTTTTTGGGCGGTAATTGCGAATTATACGGATCCTCGGGCATATCGCTAACCATACCGTCGACTAAACCCATCGTCTGACTGGGTAATCCGCCCCTTTCGTCGTACGAATCGGTACTTTTCATCCCTCGATGCGAACTAAAGTTGGAGGTCATGTGTCGGGGACTCGCGGGTTGTAAACTGGTGCTTGGGGCCCATCCGCCGGACACTAGGTCCATGTTGTAGTTGAGGTTAAGACGGGATTCTCTCCCACCGGGGGGTTCCATGCTGCACCACAGCTTGATGGTTTTTACCGTTTTTACGGCACTCGGAACGTTTAAAACCGGAACTTTTTTAAACGGGGTTTTAATCTACACGATGACCGATTGAGTTTAACGTTCTTTTTTAAAAGAAAACGATTAAAATTGGAACGCGACGCACTGAATGAAACGCGTGAGATGCTCGCGATTTGATGGCTGTCGAGCGACTGACGGGTTTGACGCGGCCGGCGCGCCTCCACTCGGACGGCGGACTAACTACGAACTACGCAAGCGCCCTTCCCCTACTTCTTTTTTCGGTTGACACGCTATACAGGTGTTTATTTTATATTAATAATTATTACTAAAAATCATTTTTATTAAATTATTTCGAATATTTAATTATCAAAATTGTTAAAAAATCGTTTTTTATATTAAAATCTAACTAAAAAAGGTAATTTAATTTATAAATAAAGTTAAAATAATTACATTTTTTATTTTTAAATTAATACTTTATAAGGGGGTTATTAAAAATGACATTAAATGTCAAAATTAATAAATAATTTTTTAAATTTGGAGTTTTAATTTGTAAATTTAGTAAATATTATGTTTTTATGTTAAAATGTAACAATTAATATGGTTTTAGTTAATAAATATAGTTTAAAAATTGATTTAAAAGAAGAATTTTTATAAAAATTTGGTTTTATGTAAGTTTAGAAAAAATTCTTTTTCTTAGACAAATTAAAACTTCTTTAAATGAAATTTTAATAAAAATATAAAGATTAAATGTTTATCTAAACTGGTTGAAAGTTTGAAATATTAATAATAAATAGTTTTGTTGAAATTAATTTTTAAAAATTGACTAATTTTAATTGACATTAGGTTACATTTTTGTTTCTGAGGGAAAAACTAAAAGTCGTAGAAAATTTATCTTTGGTAGAAATAAAGATTAAGTTTCAAACTAAATTATTATAAAATTTCAAGTCTGAATAACGATTAGTTTTTGAGATATGAATGTTTAAAAATTGACAAATTTTAATGGACATGTAAATTAGGTTAGGTTAGATTTTCTCTTCTGAGTGAAAAACGAAAAGTCGTAGAAAGTTCATTTTTGGTAAAAATAAAGATTAAGTTTTAATGAAAATCCTCATCAAATTTAAAGTTTCAATAACAATTACTTTTTGAGATATGAATGTTTAAAAATTGGCAATTTTCAATCAACATATTAATTAGGTTAAGTTGGACTTTTTTTTGTCTGAGGGAAAAACTAAAAGTCGTAGAAAATTTATCTTTGGTAGAAATAAAGATTAAGTTTCAAACTAAATTGTCATAAAATTTCAAGTTTTAATAACAATTAATTTTTGAGATATGAATGTTTAAAGATTGACAAATTTTAATGGACATTTAAATTAGGTTAGGTTAGATTTTCTTCTCTGAGAGCAAAACTAAAAATCGTAGGAAGTTCATTTTTAGTAAAAATAAAGATTAAGTTTCAATCTAAATCCTCATAAAATTTCAAAGTTAAAAAATGATTAGTTTATGAGATATGAATGTTTAAAAATTGACAAATTTTAATGGACATATAAATTAGGTTAGGTTAGATTTTCTCTTCTGAGTGAAAAACGAAAAGTCGTAGAAAGTTCATTTTTGGTAAAAATAAAGATTAAGTTTCAATCTAAATCCTCATAAAATTTCAAAGTTAAAAAATTATTAGTTTTTGAGATATGAATTTTTAAAAATGAACAATTTTTTTAATTAAATTAGGTTAGAATTTTCTTCTCTGAGAGAAAAGCTAAAAATCATAGGAAGTTCGTATTTGGTAAAAACAAAGATTAAATTTCAATCTAAATCCTCATAAAATTTCAAAGTTAAAAAGTTATTAGTTTTTGAGATATGAATCTTTAAAAATGAACAATTTTTTTAATTAAATTAGGTTAGAATTTTCTTCTCTGAGAGAAAAGCTAAAAATCATAGGAAGTTCGTATTTGGTAAAAATAAAGATTAAGTTTCAATTTAAAACCTCATAAAATTTCAAGTTTCAATAACAATTAGTTTTTGAGATATGAATTTTTAAAAATGGACAATTTTTTAAGTAAGTTAGGTTAGAATTTTCTCTTTGTAGGAAAAACTAAAAGTCGTAGAAAATTCATTTTTGGTAAAAATAAAGATTAAGTTTCAAAGTAAATTATGATAAAATTTCAAACTTTAACAATGATTAGTTTTTGAGATATGAATTTTTAAAAATGGACAAATTTGTAGTTAAGTTAGGTTAGAATTTTCTGTGTGTAGGAAAAACTAAAAGTCGTAGAAAATTCATTTTTTGTAAAAGTAAAGATTGAGTTTCAATCTAAGTCCTGATAAAATTTCAAGTTTCAATAAAAATTAGTTTTTGAGATATGAATCATTAAAAATTAATAAATTTTAATCGACATGTAAATTAGATTAGGTTAGATTCTCCCTTCTGAGTGAAAAATGAAAAGTCGTAGAAAGTTCATTTTTGGTAAAAATAAAGATTAAGTTTCAATTTAAATCATGATAAAATTTCAAACTTTAACAGTGATTGGTTTTTGAGATATGAATTTTTAAAAATGGAAAATTTTTTAACTAACTAAGAGGTTAGAATTTTCTTTTTGTTGGAAAAACTAAGTCATAGAAAAATTCATTTTTCGTCAAAATAAAGATTACGTTTTAATCAAAACCAAAAATTTTGTTCTGAATTCTCATAAAATTTAACACCTTAATAAATTTTAATAAACATGTTAATTAGGTTAGGTTAGATTTTCTTCTCTTAGAGAAAAACTAAAAATCGTAGGAAGTTCATTTTTGGTAAAAATAAAGATTAAGTTTCAATCTAAATCCTGATCAAATTTCAAGTTTCAATAATAATTAGTTTTTGAGATATGAATGTTTAAAAATTGACCATTTTTAATCAACATGTAAATTAGGTTAGGTTAGATTTTCTTCTCTGAGAGAAAAACTAAAAGTCGTAGGAAGTTCATTTTTGGCAAAAATAAAGATTAATCTTTAATGAAAATCGTCATAAAATTTCAAGTTTCAATAATAAATAGTTTTTAAGTTATCAATATTTAAAAATGAATAAATTTTAATCAAAATGTTAATTAAGTTAGGTTAGATTTTCTTCTCTGAGAGAAAAACTAAAAATCGGTGGAAGTTCTTTTTTGGTAAAAATAAAGATTAAATTTCAATCTAAATCCTGATCAAATTTCAAGACCCCATAAAAATTACTTTTTGAAATATGAATTTTTAAAAATTAAATTTTAATCAATATTGAGTTAGGTTACATTTTTTTAATATCAAAAAAACCAAAAATCTCACAAACTTAAATTTCACCATAACTAAACATAAATCTTTTCTCTATATTTTAACAAAATTTTAAATGTCTATTTTAAATACTTTGGGAGAAATCAATCCTCAAAGTCAATTTTTATCAAATTTATTTTTATTCCCTTTAACAAAAATTTTTTTCTTTTAAATTCCAATAAATAACCGTCCCATTTTAAAGATTACATAACCCTCTCTTTAAATATTTATTAATACGTTGCTGGGACGTGAAATAATTTGAAGCACGATGATAGTGCTCGGAAGATGAGGCCGAGGAAAGGCCGTTGAAAAGGTGGGGAAGGCGGCACGTGGTCTTGCAAGCGCCTCCCTTTGGAGACGTTTTACCGTAAATGGCATCGTATAAAGCTAAATATGGCACTGGGCCGAGTCTGTAATCCCACCTTTGAGCCTGAAAGGCGCATGGTGGGAGACCAATTTCGGTTTTAGGTTGGTCGAACTCCGACAACTTTCCAAACAACACCACAACCCGATGGTTTATTACTTTCAAACCACCGTGTGAATCAGATCCAATCGGATAGATCCGATCGCACGATGGTATTCTCAACCAGGAAGTATTGTTTATAAACGGGGAAAGTTTGGATTTGATCTGAAATGTAGAAGTGTTATGAATTTTCAATTAACTTACAATTAAATAGTTGAAATTTCAATGAAAGAAATTTTTTGAATTTTGATGGTTTGAAAAATCTAAATGAGTTGAGATAAAACCAAAAAGTTTTTTGGATTTTAAACCTTAATATGTTGTTTATAAATGATGAAATTTTGAATTTAATTGGAATTGTATTTTGGAAGTTATGAATTTTTTAGTTTTAGGTGGTTAAAAATTTAAGTAAATTTTTTTAATTTTTGACAGTTCGTCAGATAAAAATGAATGAAGATAAAATCAATCTGTTTTTTGGATTTTAAACTTTAAAGTATTGTTTATAAATGCTGTTAAGTTGAATTTAATCAAAAGCGTATTTTGGAAGTTAAAAATTTTTTAATTTTTAGTTAAAAATTTTAGGTTAGAATTTTTTTTTTGATTTTGACACTTCGTCAGATAAAAACTAATAAAGATAAATTCAAACTGTATTTTGAATTTTAAACCTTAATGTGTTGTTTATAAATTATGAAAATTTCAACTTAATTGGAATTGTAATTTGGAGATTATGAATTTTTTTGTTTTAGATAGTCAAAAATTTAAGTAAAGAATTTACCAATTTTTGACAGTTTGTCAGATAAAAATGAATGAAGATAAATTCAATCTGTTTTTTGGATTTTAAACTTCAAAGTATTGTTTATAAACTGAGAAATTTTGAAATTAATCGAAAACGTACTTTGGAAGTTAGGAATTTTTTAATTTTAGGTTGTTAAAAATTTTAGGTTAGAATTTTTTTTAACTTTGACACTTCATGAAATAAAAACTAGTCAAGATAAATTCAATTTTTTTTTTGTATTTTAAATCTTTGTATGTTGTTTATAAATGCTGATAGTGTGAATTTAATTGGAATTGTATTTTGAGGGTTATGAATTTTTTTGTTTTAGGTGGTTAAAAATTTAAGTAAAAAATTTTCTAATTTGTGACAGTTCGTTAGATAAAAAGCAATGAAGATAAAATCAATCTGTTTTTTGGATTTTAAACCTTAATGTGTTCTTTATTAACGTTGTTAATTTGAATTTAATCAAAAACGTATTTTTGAAATTATGAATTTTTTAATTTTAGGTTGTCTAAAATTTTTTTTTAACTTTGACAGTTTGTCAGATACAAACAAATAAAGATATAATCAAACGGTTTTTTGCATTTTAAACCTGCAAATATTGTTTATAAATGCTATTAATTTTAATTCAATCAAAAGCATATTTTGGAAGTTATGAATTTTTTAGTTTTAGGTGGTTCAAAATTTTAGGTTAAAATTTTCTAAACTTTGACACTTCATCAGATAAAAACAAATAAAGATAGATTCAACCTGCGTTTTGGATTTTAAACTTCAAAGTATTTTTTATAAACGCTGTTAATTTGAATTTAATCAAAAGCGTATTTTGGAAGCTATGATTTTTTAAATTTTTAGTTAAAAATTCTAGGTTAGATTTTTTTTCTAATTTTGACACTTCATCAGATAAAAACGAATAAAGATAAATTCAATCTGCTTTTTGGATTTTAAACCTCAAAGTATTTTTTATAAACGCTATTAATTTGAATTCAATCAAAAGTGTATTTTGGAAGATATGAATTTTTTAATTTTAGGTTGTTAAAAATTTTTAGGTTAGATTTTTTTTTTTAAGTTTGATACTTCATCAAATAAGAATAAATAAAGATAAATTCATTCTGTTTTTTAGATTTTAAACCCCAAAGTATTCTTTATAAATCGAGAAATTTTAAATTTAATCCAAATTGTATTTTGTAAGTTATGAATTTTTCTATTTCAAGTTGAGTTTTTTACCAAAAAAATATTTCACCTTAAAACTTTAATAATTCCTATAATTCAAACTCTTAATTAATTATATTTTCGAATTCCATCTCGAGACATCTTAACAAGATCGCCACACGACCAAAACGGAAACGAACCATCTCCTAATTGTAATTAAAATCGACTTCCTGTGACTCCATTTCGATTTCGATTCGATTTCAATTCGACTTCACTTCGCTTCTCGTATGGAAATATCACCATAAACGTCCCTTTCATAACTCGCATCGAGTTTTACAATCGCTTATAAACACCTGGATCACTTCGTTACACAATTCCCATATAAATACTTGGAAAAAATCGATTCCAATACAAATAAAGCTCTGAATGAGATTCAATTAATCCCTTTTATTTTTTAATTTTTATCTTTTCTAAATTTGTACTTAATTAAATACAATCAATGACACAAAGATTGACAATTTCCTGTTGAAACAATAACTAAATTTAGAAAATGAATTAGAAATTAGAAAAACAAGTTTGTATAAATAATTAAAATAATTTGTGGATAAATTTCTTAATTGGATTCCAATTAAGAGAAGATTTTAATATATTATCTTTTACCATATAAAAACGGGTTGGTTAATGTATACAGGGAGGACGTAAAATTTGCCTCGTCGATTTTATTTTACGTACTATAGAAGGGTGAATTTATTATGCCCGTATAAGAAACTTACTTCACAATGGGGACGAATTTGCATCGAGAAACACGCCCCGCGATCCGACTAATTGTTATAAATCGATTTCATAAACATCGTTTTTGTATTTTTGATTTTTATTTATGGTCCGGTTCGATGGCCCAAGCGGCGGTTAATTAAAATCGAACCCGGAGTTTGTATCTAAAGAGAGGTTAAAATGTAAGGGGTTACAAAAAAATTCATAGCTTCCAAAATAATTTTTTTTATAAATTCAAAGTATTAGCGTTTATAAAGAATACTTTAAGGTTTAAAATCCAAAAAACAGATTAAATTTATCTTTATTCGTTTTTAATTGACGAAGTGTCAAAGTTAAAGAAAATTCTAACCTAAAATTTTAAACAACCCAAAATTAAAAAATTTATAGCTTTTAAAATACGCTTTTGATTAAATTCAAATTAACAACGTTTATAAAGAATATTTTAAAGTTTAAAATCTAAAAAACAGATTAATTTTATCTTCATTCGTTTTTATCTGACAAACTGTCAAAAATTAGAAAATTTTTTACCTAAATTTTTAACCACCTAAAACAAAAAAGTTCATAATTTCCAAAATACAATTCCAATTAAGTTGAAACTTTCATTATTTATAAACAGCATATTAAGGTTTAAAATCCAAAAAACAGATTGACTTTATCTTGATTAGTTTTTATCTGACGAAGTGTCAAAGTTAAAAAAAATTCTAACCTAAAATTTTTAACAATCTAAAATTAAAAAATTCATAGCTTCTAAAATACGCTTTTGATTAAATTCAAATTAACAACGTTTATAAAGAATACTTTAAGATTTAAAATCCAAAAAACAGATTGATTTTATCTTCATTAGTTTTTATCTGACGAACTGTTAAAAATTAGAAAATTTTTTACTTAAATTTTTAACTATCTAAAACTGAAAAATTCATAACTCCCAAAATACAATTCCAATTAAGTTGAAACTTTCATCATTTATAAACAACATATTAAGGTGTCAAATCCAAAAAACAGATTGAATTTATTTTGATTAGTTTTTATCTGACGAAATGTCAAAGTTAAAAAAAATTCTAACCTAAAATTTTTAACGACCTAAATCTAAAAAATTTATAACTTTCAAAGTACGTTTTTGATGAATTTCAAAATTTCTCAGTTTATAAGCAATACTTTAGGGTTTAAAATCCAAAAAACAGATTGATTTTATTTTCATTCGTTTTTATCTGACGAACTGTCCAAAAATTAGAAAATTTTTTACTTAAATTTTTGATTACCTAAAACTAAAAAATTCATAATTTCCAAAATACAATTCCAATTAAATTCAAACTATCAGCATTTATAAACAACTTATTAAGGTTTAAAATCCAAAAAACAGAATGAATTTATCTTTATTAGTTTTTATCTGACGAAGTGTCAAAGTTAAAAAAAAAATTCTAACCTAAAATTTTTAACAACCTAAAATTAAAAAATTCATAGGTTCCAAAATACATTTTTGATTAATTTCAAAATTTCTCAGTTTATAAGCAATGCTTTAAGGTTTAAAATCCAAAAAACAGATTGATTTTATCTTCATTCGTTTTTATCTGATGAAGTGTCAAAATTTAAAAAAAATCTAACCTAGAATTTTTAATTAAAAATTAAAAAATTCATAGCTTCCAAAATACACTTTTGATTAAATTCAAATTAACAACGTTTATAAAGAATACTTTAAGGTTTAAAATCCAAAAAACAGATGGATTTTATCTTCATTCCTTTTTATCTGACAAACTGTCAAAAATTAGAACATTTTTTACTTAAATTTTTGACTACCTAAAACTAAAAAATTCATAATTTCCAAATTACAATTCCAATTAAGTTGAAACTTTCATCATTAATAAACAACATATTAAGGTTTAAAATCCAAAAAATAGATTGAATTTATCTTGATTAGTTTTTATTTGACGAAGTGTCAAAGTTAGAAAGAAATTTTAACCTAAAATTTTTTACAACCTAAATTTAAAAAATTTATAACTTCCAAAGTACGTTTTTGATTAATTTCAAAATTTCTCAGTATATAAGCAATACCTTAAGGTTTAAAATCCAAAAAACAGATTGATTTTATTTTCATTCGTTTTTATCTGATGAACTGTCAAAAATTAGAAAATTTTTTACCTAAATTTTTAACCACCTAAAACTAAAAAATTCATAATTTCCAAAATACAATTCCAATTAAGTTGAAACTTTCGTCATTTATAAACAACATATTACGGTGTCAAATCCAAAAAACAGATTGAATTTATCTTGATTAATTTTTATCTGACGAAGCGTCAAAGTTAAAAAAAAATTCTAACCTAAAATTTTTAACAATCTAAATCTAAAAAAATTATAACTTTCAAAGTACTTTTTTAATTAATTTCAAAATTTCTCAGTTTATAAGCAATACTTTAAGGTTTAAAATCCAAAAAACAGATTGATTTTATCTTTATTCATTTTTATCTGACAAACTGTCAAAAATTAGAAAATCTTTTACTTAAATTTTTAACCACCTAAAACAAAAAAATTCATAATTTCCAAAATACAATTCCAATTAAGTTGAAACTTTCATCATTTATAAACAACATATTAAGGTTTAAAATCTAAAAAATAGATTGAATTTATCTTGATTAGTTTTTATCTGACGAAGTGTCAAAGTTAAAAAAAATTCTAACCTAAAATTTTTAACAACCTAAATCGAAAAAATTTATAACTTCCAAAGTACGTTTTTGATTAATTTCAAAATTTCTCAGTTTATAAGCAATACTTTAAGGTTTAAAATTCAAAAAACAGATTGATTTTATCTTCATTCGTTTTTATCTGACGAATTGTCAAAAATTAGAAAATTTTTCACTTAAATTTTTAACCACCTAAAACTAAAAAATTTATAATTTCCAAAATACGATTCCAATTTAGTTGAAACTTTCATCATTTATAAACAACATATTAAGGTTTAAAATCCAAAAACAGATTGAATTTATCTTGAGTAGTTTTTATCTGACGAAGTGTTAAAGTTAAAAAAAAATTCTAACCTAAAATTTTTAACAACCTAAAACTAAAAAATTTATAACTTCCAAAGTACGTTTTTGATTAATTTCAAAATTTCTCAGTTTATAAGCAACTTTAAGGTTAAGAATCCAAAAAACAGATTGATATTATCTTGATTAATTTTTATCTGACGAAGTGTCAAAGTTAAAAAAAAATTCTAACCTAAAATTTTTAACGACCTAAATCTAAAAAATTTATAACTTTCAAAGTACGTTTTTGATAAATTTCAAAATTTCTCAGTTTGTAAACAATACTTTAAGATTTAAAATCCAAAAAACAGATTGATTTTATTTTCATTCGTTTTTATCTGACGAATTATCAAAAAGTAGAAGATTTTTTACTTAAATTTTTAACTACCTAAAACAAAAAAATTCATAATTTCCAAGATAAAGTTCCAAATAAATTCAAACTTTTAGTATTTATAAATAACATATTAAGGTTTAAAATCCAAAAAACAGATTGAATTTATCTTTATTCGTTCTTATCTCACGAAGTGTCAAAGTTAAAAAAAATTCTAACCTAAAATTTTTAACAACGTAAATCTAAAAAATTTATAACTTCCAAAGTACGTTTTTGATTAATTTCAAAATTTCTCAGTTTATAAGCAATACTTTAAGGTTTAAAATCCAAAAAACAGATTGATTTTATCTTCATTCGTTTTTATCTGACGAACTGTCAAAAATTAGAAAATTTTTCACTTAAATTTTTAACCACCTAAAACTAAAAAATTTATAATTTCCAAAATACGATTCCAATTTAGTTGAAACTTTCATCATTTATAAACAACATATTAAGGTTTAAAATCCAAAAACCAGATTCTATTTATCTTTATTCGTCTTTATTTGACGAAGTGTCAAAATTAAAAAAAAATTCTAACCTAAAATTTTCAACTGTCTAAAACAAAAAAAATATAATTTCAAAAGTACATTTTCAATTAAATTCAAACTTTGAATATTTATAAAAAACACTTTAGAGATTAAAATCCAAAAAACGGATTGAATTTATCTCCATTCATTTTTATCTGAGAAAGTTTCAAAGTTAAAAAAAATTCCTTAAAAAAATTTCAACAACCTAAAATTAAAAAAATCATAACTTCAAAAATACATTTTTAATTAAATTCACATTTTCACCATTTATAAACAACACTTTAAGGTTTAAAATCCAAAAAACAAAATGAATTTATCTCAATTAATTTTTATTTGACGAAGCATCAAAGTTTAAAAAAAATTTTCTTGAAAATTTTTGACAACCTAAAACTAAAAAATTCATAACTCCTAAAATACATTTTAAATTAAATTCAAACTTTGAACGTTTATAAAAAACACTTTAAAGATTAAAATATAAAAAACCGATTGAATTTATCTCAGTTCATTTAGATTTCCCAAATCGTTAAAGTAAACATAACCTTTTTTTCCTCAACTTAGTAACCAAAGTTAACCCGGTGGTCGATTTCTCACCGGTTGGTCTCAACATCTCTTCGTCTTTTCACCTCATCGAGTTCTTCGTCGTCTTCCTAACCGTCGTCGTCGTCGTCTCGTCGTCTGCTTCGTCTCCAACCTGACCATCTGGACCGAGAGAGGAATTCCAATCGACGTGCAACCTCTATATCCTTCCATCTGGTCTTTATATTCCAAAAATTCACCCTTTAAGCCTTCCTCGGGGAATAAAATTCACCCAAACGGAAAAAAATCTTAAAAATAAAAGGGGGAAAAAAATTCTTAGGAAAACATTAAAAGTAAAAGCGTGTATATTTTTTTGAAATTGAGTCTTGTTTGTGTTGGGTCGAAGTCGCGTCGGTCGCGTCGGACGGTTAGCGAGTTATCGCGTATCCCCTGTAAAAATAACTCCGGGAGTCGAGGAGAGTTTGTCCGTCGGCCTCGTACGAAGCACGGTAATAAGAAGACAATGGTAATGCACGTTGGGGCTGTTAATTTCTGCCCGGACCGTCGTTTTTCAGGCCGGTTCTCACAATCACCGATGCCATAAAACGTCCTGAGAGCGCCTCTCAATATGCAGGACGCGTCCAACACTCAACTCCAACAGTCGCTTCTGCGTCCTTTCGGTCAATTCTCTCTCACACACCACTGCCAGACCCAGAGCCAGGCAGTCTGCTACCAACTCATACCTTTTACAGGGACGGATCGCATACAAATCCTACACCTATTCTAAAAACTACATTTCTTGTTGGAATCAAATTTTGTTGGAAAAAAATTTATAACTTCCAAAATAATTTTTCAATTAAGTTTAAATTTCTACCGTTTATAAATAACACTTTAGGATTTAAAATCCAAAAAACAGATTGCATTTATCTTTATTCGTTTTTATTTGGCGAAAGGTTAAAGTTGGAAAAAAAAAATTCATAGAAAACATATATAGGGTGAAACTTAAAAAATCATAGGGCGCTATCTATAATTTGGATTACTTTTAAATTACCACCATTTATAAAAAACATTTTAAAGATTTAAATGCAAAAAGCCGATTGGATTTATTTTTATTCGTTTTGATTTGGCGAAGGGTTAAAGTTAGAAAAAAAAATTTATTGAAAATATAAGTTTTATAAGATTAGTTTTAAACTTTCAATAGTTATAAAAAACACTTTGAAGTTTTAAATAAAAAAGGTTTTTTGAATTTTCTTAATTCGTTTAGATTTTACAAACTGTCAAAGTTCGATTTTAAAATTTTTGTTAAAAATTTCAGTAAAGTGAAATTAAAAAATTCATAGCGCACCATCTATAATTTGGATTACTTTTAAATTTGCACCATTTATAAAAAACATTTTAAAGATTCAAATGCAAAAACCCGATTGGATTTATCTTTATTCGTTTTGATTTGGCGAAGGGTTAAAGTTGGGAAAAATTTTTCATTGAAAGCCTAAATAGAGTAAAATTAAAAAATTCATAGCACGACATCTATATTTTGGGTTACTTTTAAATTTTAAACGTTTATAAAGAACATTTTGAAGTTTTAAATAAAAAAAGGTTTTTTGAATTATCTTAATTCGTTTAGATTTTACAAACTGTCAAAGTTCGATTTTAAAATTTTTGTTAAAAAATTCAGTAGTAAAATTTAAAAAATCACAGTGCGCCATCTATATTTTGGATTACTTTTAAATTATCACCATTTATAAAAAACATTTTAAAGATTTAAATGTAAAAAACCGATTGGATTTATCTTTATTCGTTTTGATTTAGCGAAGCGTTAAAGTTGGGGAAAAATTTTCATTGAAAACCTAAATAAAGTAAAATTAAAAAATTCATAGCGCGCCATCTATATTTTGGAATACTTTTAAATTTTCAACATTTATAAATAACATTTAGAAGTTTTAAATCAAAAAAAGTTTTTTGATTTATCTTAATTTGTTTAGATTTTATAAGCAGTCTAAGTTCGATTTTTAAATTTTTGTTAAAAATTTTAATAAAGCAAAGTTAAAAAATTCATAGCGCGACATCTATATTTTGGATTACTTTTAAATTTTAAACATTTATAAAGAACATTTTGAAGATTTCAATAAAAAAAAGTTTTTTGATTTATCTTAATTCATTTCGATTTTTCTAAGTGTCAAAGTATGATTTAAAACTTTTGTTAAAAATTTCGTAAGAGTGAAATTAAAAAATTTATAGCGCGCCATCAATATTTTAGATTACTTTTATATTCTCAACATTTATAAAGAACATTTTGAAGTTTTAAATAAAAAAAAGTTTTTTGATTTATCTTAATTCCTTTAGATTTTTTTAATTGTCAAAGTTCGATTTAAAATTTAAGTTAAAAACAAGCAGGGTGCAACTTAAAAGCTCATAGCGCGCCATCTATATTTGAAATGAACTTCAAATCTTCACCATTTATAAAAAAGATTTTGAAGATTAAAACATAAAAGACTTTTTGAATTTATCTTAATTCGTTTAGATTTTGCAAACGGTCAAAGTTGAAAACAAAAATGTTGTTAAAAATCTGAATAAAATGAAATTTAAAAATTCATAGAACGCCATCTATATTTTGGATTACTTTCAAAATTTCAACGTTTATAAAGAACACTTTAAACTTTAAAATCCAAAAGACTTTTTGGATTTATCTCAATTCGTTTAGATTTTTTAAAGTGTCAAAATTCAATTTTGTTTAAAAAACATACCTATGTAGAATGAAACTAAAAAATTCATAGCGCGCCATTTATATTTGGGATTAAATTCAAATTTGTATCATTTACTAAGAACATTTTAAAGATTCAAATGCAAAAAACCGTTTATAATTATCTTAATTAGTTTTGATTTTATCAAACGTCAAAATTGAAAATAAAAATTTTTTAAAAAATTTAAGTAGAGTGAAATTAAAAAATTTGTAGAGGGCCATCTATATTTTGGATTATTTTCAAAATTGTAATGTTTATAAAGAAAACTTTAAACTTTAAAATCCAAAAGACATTTTGGATTTATCTAAATTCGTTTAGATTTTTTCAAGGGTCAAAGTTCGATTTTGTTTAAAAAACGTACTTAAGTAGGACAAAACTAAAAAATTCATACCACGTCATCTACATTTCCGATTAAATTCAAACTTACATCATTTATAAAGAACATTTACAAGATTAAAATGCTAAAAGCCGTTTGCAATTATCTTAATTAGTTTTAATCTCATCAAACATCAAAGTTGAAAATAAAAATTTTTCTTACAAATTTAAGTTGAGTGAAATTAAAAAATTCATAACGCGCCATCTATGTTTTGGATTACTTTCAAAATTTCAACGTTTATAAAGAACACTTTAAAATTTTAAATCGAAAAGACTTTTTGGATTTATTTTAATTCTCTTAGATTTTTTCAGGTGTCAAAGTTCAATTTTGTTTAAAAAAAAGTATGTAAGTAGATTGAAACTAAAAAATTCATAGCGCGCTATCTACATTTCGGATTAATTTCAAAATTTGACCATTTATAAAAAACACTTTAAACTTTAAAATCCAAAAAGCGTTTTTGATTTATTCCAATTAGTTTGGATTTTTTAAAGCTTCAAAGTTTAATTTTGCTTTTTCTTTAAAAACATGATTTTACTAAAATCTCCTCAATGTTTTTAAGTTTATTTTTGAATTGTTTTTTGGTAAATTTCTTGAAATATGGTTTAATAAGAAGAGTGATTTAAAATGATTTTGGATCCGTCCCTGTTATAGAATCGTCCATCGGGTGGCGGCAACGAAGCCCTAACCCGATATGGTCTTTGAGGAGATCGCGCAAGAACTCCAGAAATGCTGTACGGCGGCGATCGTACGTCTTGTCTTTACGTACGTACGAACGTAGGAAAACGGGGGGAGCCCCCTTTTTCCTCCCCGCGGCGGGCGCGCAAGCGATCCGTTCTTCTATCGGCATGCGTGGAAGCGATTGGTCGCGACGTCAAATGCCTGCCTTCTGCCTCCCTTGTCCGTCAAATTTACGCGCATTTTATGCCCGCGCGAGTTTTCCCCCCGTTCGCCCCCCTTTCGCCCGACTTCGGGCACCGACGACGTGTGCGCGTTTTGCCATATTTGGCCGCCCTTCTGCGATCCGAAGAAACCGCCCCGATCTCCTACCAACCAAACGGGGGGACTCCCAGATCAACCTCATCTAAAAATAACCACAATTATTCTTTATTCCATAATAAAAATAAAAAAAAATAAATAAAAAGTCTCTTTGGCGGCATAGATCGGTAGTTTATTGTCGTAGCGGGACAAATAAACCAATAAATCGATCAGCGGTCGCCGATAATTATTGGAACCGATTGATTTAGCTAGTAGACTGTCGGTGCCAAGCTGTCTGCTTGGTCGTCGTCGTCGTCGTAGTCGCGGTCGGTGCTCGCGGTTCGATTTACCGCAAATGGGCCGATTCCGACCCGGAGGACCATTACGGCGGCCCGTTTTGCCGTATCTACCATTTGATATCGTATAAATCGCGTTCGGGAATGCGACGACGATCGAAGAGAATCGCGACCCGAGAAAAGCGAAACGTCTATACGTTAGATGACGCCGCGCCGCAACGAAAGGGGGGAAAAACTAAACGTCCCGAGGAAGGTTTATTGGGAACGTTAAGGAAACGCACGTGTTTCGAGCGAGTTTTAATTATGACTGCTTACGTTTACGTTTGCGAAACAATAAAGAAAGAGAAAGGTAAAGAGGAAGGATTTTTTTTAATGAGGAAGAAGGAAAAAATGGGTGATTTATTTAAAGTGTGGGGTTTTCATGGTTGGTAGTTGGTATTTGGTATTCAATCCAGGTGTTTACATTCTATAAATGGTTTCTATTTTAATTAACCGAATATGGTAAATAAATTGTTTTTAGTTTTCTTTTTGTTTTTTATTTTTAATGATTTTAATTTAATTAAAAGATAATTTTTTAGAGAATTTGAACGAAAAATAAAAATAAAATTGTTTTTTAAGAATTTTAGAACGTAAAAAATGTCAAAAGTTTTTAGAACGTAGCCAAAAATTAGTTAAAATGTAAAAAAATTTCAGAACGTAGCCAAAAATTGGAGAAAATGTCGATAGTTTTTAGAACGTAGCCTAAAATGGGTAAAAATTTTCAGAACGTAGCCAAAAATTGATGAAGATGTCAAAAGTGTTTAGAACGTAGCCGAAAATTGGGTAAAATGTCAAAAGTTTTTAGAACGTAGCCAAAAATTGGTTAAAATGTAAAAAAATTTTAGAACGTAGCCTAAAATTAGTAAAAGTTTTCAGAACGTAGCCAAAAATTGGTTAAAATGTCAACAGTTTTTTTAGAACGTAGCCAAAAATTGGTTAAAATGTCAAAAGTTTTTAGAACGTAGCCTAAAATTGGTAAAAATGATAAAAATTTTCAGAACGTAGCCAAAAATTGGTTAAAATGTCAACAGTTTTTTTAGAACGTAGTCTAAAATTGGTAAAAATTTTCAGAACGTAGCCAAAAATTGGTGAAAATGTTTAAAGTTTTCAGAACGTAGCCAAAAATTGGTTAAAATGTCAACAGTTTTTTAGAACGTAGCCAAAAATTGGTTAAAATGTCAAAAGTTTTTTAGAACGTAGCCAAAAATTGGATAAAATGTAAAAAGTTTTTAGAACGTAGCCAAAAATTTGTTAAAATGTAAAAAGATTTTAGAACGTAGCCTAAAGTTGGATAAAATGTAAAAATTTTTAGAACGTACTCTAAAACTGGTTAGTTAAAATGTCAACAGGTTTTAGAACGTAGCCAAAAATTGGTTAAAATGTCAACAGTCTTTTAGAACGTAGCCAAAAATTGGATGAAATGTAAAAAGTTTTTAGAACGTAGCCAAAAATTGGATAAAATGTAAAAAATTTTAGAACGTACCCTAAAATTGGTTAGTTAAAATGTCAAAAGGTTTTGGAACGTAGCCAAAAATTGGTTAAAATGTCAACAGTTTTTTAGAACGTAGCCAAAAATTGGATAAAATGTAAAAAGTTTTTAGAACGTAGCCAAAAATTTGTTAAAATGTAAAAAGATTTTAGAACGTAGCCTAAAATTGGATAAAATGTAAAAACTTTTAGAACGTACCCTAAAATTGGTTAGTTAAAATGTCAAAAGGTTTTAGAACGTAGCCAAAAATTGGTTAAAATGCCAACAGTTTTTTAGAACGTAGCCAAAAATTGGATAAAATGTCAAAAATTTTTAGAACGTGCCCTAAATTAAGTTATTTTTCAATGAAATTTGATAACTTTTGTCGAAATCTGGTGAAATTTCAGACGAAATTCGATTACTTAAGGAAATTTTAAATAAAATTAGACGAAATTCAACAATTTCAGATAATTTTACACCAAATTTCGTGAAATTTTTGAAAAAAAATCGGATTTTTAGGAAATTTTAGATGAAATTTGGCGAAATTTTAGAAGAAATTTAACAATTTTAAGAAATTTTAGATGAAATTTCATAATTTTAATCTAAATAAAGTTATTTTTCAATGAAATTCAACAATTTTAGACGAAATTTAGTGAAATTTTAAACGAAATTTTGAATTTTGAAAATTTTTGTCGAAATTTTACAATTTCAAGCCAAATTAAGTTATCTTTCAATGAAATTCGAAAAAAATTAGGTGAAATTAAACGAAATTCAAGAATTTTAGACAATTTTACACCAAATTTCGTGAAATTTTGGAAGAAATCGAATTTTTAAAAAATTATAGATGGAATTTCACAATTTTAAGATAAATAAAGTTTCTTTTCAATTAAATTCGACAATTTTAAACGAAATTTCGTGAAATATTGAACGAATTTCGACAATTTTAAGAAATTTGAGATAAGATTTCACAATTTTTAGCTAAATTAAGTTATTTTTTCAATGAAATTCGACAAATTTAGGCGAAATTTCGTGAAATTTTAGACGAAATTTGACGAATTTTGACGAATTTTGAAAATTTTGGTTTAAATTTCATAATTTCAAGTTAAATTAAGGTTTAATTTAATGAAACTGGAAAAAAAGTTGATGACATTTTGTGAAATTTTAAATAAAATTTGATAACTTTAGAAAATTTTAGTTGAAATTCAAGGATTTTAGATGAAGTTTCAAAATTTTAAGATAAATAAAGTTATTTTTCAATGAAATTCGACAATTTTTGACGAAATTTCAAACGAAATTGGACGAATTTTGAAAATTTTGATTGAAATTTCACAATCTCTAAAATTAAGTTTTATTTTTTAATGAAATTCGAAAAAATATCGATAAAATTAAACGAAATTTTACAATTTTAGATAATTTTACACCAAATTTCGTGAAATTTTGGAAAAAAATCGGATTTTTAGAAAATTTTAGATGAAATTTCACAATTTTAAGATAAATAAAGTTTTTTTCAATGAAATTCGATGATTTTAAGAAATTTGAGATAAAATTTCACAATTTTTAGCTAAATTAAGTTATTTTCCAATGAAATTCGACAAATTTAAGCGAAATTTCGTGAAATTTTAGATGAAATTCGACAAATCTTAAAAATTTTGCTTTAAATTTCATAATTTTAAGCTAAATTAAGTTTTATTTTAATGAAATTGGAAAAGAATTTAATGAAATTTTGTGAAATTTTAAATAAAATTTGATAACTTTAGAAAATTTTAGATTAAATTCAACGATTTTAGATCAAATTTCACAATTTTAAGATAAATAAAGTTATTTTTCATTGAAATTCGACAATTTTAGGCGAAATTTCGTGAATTTTCAAACGAAATTGGACGAATTTTGAAAATTTTGGTCGCAATTTCACAATTTCAGGCTGAATTAAGTTAATTTTTAATAAGATTCGAAAAAATTTTGATAAAACTAAACAAAATTCAACAATTTTGCACCAAATTTCGTGAAATTTTGGAAAAAAATCGATGATTTTAAAAAATTTTAAGTGAAATATTAAAATTTTAGACTAAATTAAGTAATTTTTTAACAATTTTAATATAAATTAAATTATATTAACTTTAATTCTTAAATAATTTTCAATTTTCTTCATATTTTTTAATCTTTTTTTAGGTTATAAAAAATTTTAGTCAACTTTATGAATTTTTTTAATTTTTTGGGTAATATTTAGAACAAAATTGACTTTTTTATTACAAAATAGAATATTTTAGCTTTTAATTAATACAAATTTCGTTTCTTAATTGTAAAAAATAGAGTCTCCACGATTTTTTAAAGTTGGATCAATTTTTTAATAAAGTGGGGTTATGAACTGTCAAAAATTTTAGTCATCTTTGGGAATTTTTTTAATTTTTTGGGTAATATTTAGAGAAAATTTGATTTTTTTACTATAAAATAGAATATTTTAGCTTTCAACTAGTGCAAATTTCATTTCTTAATTGTAAAAAATAAAGTCTCCACGATTTTTTAAAGTTGGATCAATTTTTTAAAAAAGTGGGGTTATGACCTGTCAAAAATTTTAATCATCTTTGGGAATTTTTTAAATTTTTTGGGTAATATTTAGAGAAAATTTGATTTTTTTACTATAAAATAGAATGTTTTCACTTTCAATTAGTGCAAATTCCATTTCTTAATTGTAAAAAATAAAGTCTCTACGATTTTTTAAAGTTGGATCAATTTTTTAAAAAAGTGGGGTTATTAACTGTCAAAAATTTTAGTCATCTTTGGGAATTTTTTTAATTTTTTGAGAAATATTTAGAGAAAATTTGATTTTTTTACTATAAAATAGAATATTTTCACTTTCAATTAGTGCAAATTCCATTTCTTAATTGTAAAAAATAAAGTCTCTACGATTTTTTAAAGTTGGATCAATTTTTTAAAAAAGTGGGGTTATGAACTATCAAAAATTTTAGTCATCTTTGTGAATTTTTTTAATTTCTTGGGAAATATTTAGAGAAAATTTAATTTTTTTAATATAAAATAGAACATTTTTACTTTTAATTAGTGCAAATTCCATTTCTTAATTTAAAAAAATAAAGTCTATATGATTTTTTAAAGTTGGATCAATTTTTTAAAAAAGTGGGGTTATGACCTGTCAAAAATTTTAGTCATCTGGGAATTTTTTTAATTTTTTGGGTAATATTTAGAGAAAATTTGATTTTTTTATTATAAAATAGAATATTTTTACTTTTAATTAGTGCAAATTCCATTTCTTAATTCTAAAAAATAAAGTCTCCATGATTTTTTAAAATTGGATCAATTTTTTAAAAAAGTGGGGTTATGAACTGTCAAAAATTTTAGTCATCTTTGGGAATTTTTTTAATTTTTTGGGTAATAATTAGAGAAAATTGGATTTTTTATTATAAAATAGAATATTTTAACTTTGAATTAATATAAATTTCATTTCTTAATTTTAAAAAATAAAGTCTCGACGATTTTTTAAAGTTGGATCAATTTTTTTAAAAAGTGGGGTTATGAACTGTTAAAAATTTTAGTCATCTTTGGGAATTTTTTTAATTTTTTGGGTAATATTTAGAGAAAATTTGATTTTTTTACTATAAAATAGAATATTTTAGCTTTCAATTTTTATAAATTTCATTTCTTAATTAAAAAAAATAAAGTCTGTACGATTTTTTAAATTTGGTGAAAATGTTCATGGTTGAGAAATTCATGGTTTTTGTGATGTTTACGACGTAAAAGACGTAAAGAATAAAGAGTAAAGCGAAAACGGTCGATTTTTTAGCGTCGGAAGACAATGATTTAGTCCCGGCGGCAAGTAGCAGGAATTTACTACGACTGACGGTAGTCCTCGCTGCGGTGGCGGCGTCCCGAGACCAAATACGGTCAAGACGCTCGCCCCGGACCTCATCGATATTGACAACGGCACGTCCCCGAGGAATTTCGGATAGTTATTTATCGATTCCGGCCGCTGGCGCCGGATAACATCCTCTTAAGAATTCGGATCGCCCCTACAAAAAAATTTCACCGCGAGAGAAGATCCAAAATCTTCAATTTTATCACTCACCGTCATTTTATTTAAAAAAATTCAATTTAAAAAAATTTTTAGGTTAGGTTTGATCGATGACATAAAATTTGACATTTAAATTAAATGTCAATTTAATTTTCTTTTTTAATTTTTAGGTTAAAATAAAATTTGATTTTTTTAAATAAAAATTAGGATTAATTAGATAAATTAATATTTTAAGATTAATTTAAGACATAAATCTTAAAATTAAACTCCGAAAGGATTTTTTAAAAATTTTTTAACACCTTGTAGGTGTTGAAAACCTACGCGAAATCGGAGCAAACGGGCTTCCTACGACTCAAATAACCAAATAAGGCGTCTTGAACCGATTGAAAATAGTATCTCTATAAAAGACACGTTTATTTCCATTCGGTTTACCATTTCGAACGTAGTATGTAAATCGATTTTGATGCAATCTATTTTAACCTAGGTTAAGTCGTCAAAACAACCCACGTTTCTCTCTCTATAAAAGTGTTTTTTTATAAAAATGTTAATACGCATTCTAACCAAATTAAAAAAAAGTACTTAAAAGAAAATTCGTTTTATTTTAGTTGTACGTTTTCGAAGAAACACCAAATAAACTGAAATAAAAAGAGAAAAAAATACTGGAAGTTGTGAGGTGTGTGTTTGGGTAGAATGTATATGACGAATTAATTAGCGACCGTGTGGCGAATTTCTTTTCGTTCTTTTCTTGGAGTTTCGTTTCGATTCGATCCTCGAAACGAACGGAAGGATCGTCGGTTCTTTCGAGTATCTCTTTTTCGACGTGATCGGCCGAAAAAAGGAACGAGACGAGAATTGAGACGTTCCCGGTAAATATTTCGGGAATTCGCCGCCGTTAAGACGTTTAATCGACCGTTTGTTGCGGTTTTTTCTACATTTCTGGTAAAACTAAACCGCTCAGAGGTTCGTGAAAATTTCTACTCGACCACTTTAAACCCATTTTTTCTTTAAACACAACTAAATTAAGTACTAATACAATTACAATATTAAAAAATGAAATTAATTAATTAAAATTTTAAATTATTAAGGTTTAATTAAACCTTTACATTTAATAATAATAAAATTTTCAAATTTAAATAAAATTTACTACATTTAGGCAACTTGCATAACTTACTTAATGTCATTTGGGTTGCATAACTTATTCAATTTAATATTTTCAATAACATTAATTTCTTAATTTTAATTCGCAAATAACAAATAAAATATTCAATTTCCACATTATTTTACTTACAATTATAATGAACTTTCCTCTTCGGCTTTTCTATTTTCACTATTTTATTGAATAAAAGTAACTTTATATCGGAACTTTTTATCTTCAACAACAGCCTTATTTTCTTGTGATTAACTTTCTTCTATCTTTCTTCGTATCAATCACCGTTTAAATCTCAACTTCCTAAAATACGTTTACTTATAAATTATTTACTTAATTAGAATTTTTAGATCTTATAAAACTTACAAATAAACAAGGTTTTTTGTATTGATCATATACATAGAAGATATGGAGCAAACGTAAATGTCAATGTCAAATTAATAACCAAATTTTTCACAATATTTTACATATAATTATAAACAAATCGAATAATTGCTTAATTTAGATGTTAATTAAAATAGAATTTTATGTAAATTTTAACTAATTAAAAAGAAATTAATATTTTTGAATTATTCATATACATAATAAATATGAAGCAAACGTCAATTTTAATGTCAAATTTCTAACCAAATTTTTCACAATATTTTACATGTAATTATAAATAATTCTAATAAATTCTTAATTTAAACGTTAATTAAAACATAATTTTATGTAAATTGTAAATAAATAAAAAGAAATTTGTGTTTTTTTTGTATTTTAATATACATTGTAGATATAGAGCACACGTCAATTTTAATGTCAAATTAATTACCAAATTCTTTACAATATTTTACATGTAATTATAAATAATTTCAATAAATTCTTAATTTAGATATTAATTAAAATAGAATTTTATGTAAATTGTAAATAAATAAAAAGAAATTAGTGTCTTTTTTGTATTTTCATATACATGATAGATATAGAGCAAACGTCAAATTTAATGTCAAATTAATTACCAAATTTTTTACAATATTTTACATGTAATTATAAATAATTTCAATAAATTCTTAATTTAGACGTTAATTAAAATAGAATATTATATAAATTATAAATAAATCAGAAGAGATTAGTGTTTTTTTGTATTTTCATATACATGAGAGATATAGAGCAAACGTCAATTTTAATGTCAAATTAATAACCGAATTTTTCACAGTATTTTACATGTAATTATAAATAAATCGAATAATTTCTTAATTTAGGTATTAATTAAAATAGAATTTTGTGTAAATTGTAAATAAATAAAAAGAAATTAGTGTTCTTTTCTATTTTCATATACATAATAGATATAAAGCAAACGTCAATTTTAATGTCAAATTTATAACCGAATTTTTTTTTTTTTTTTTTTTTTTTAATTAATACAGGAATATAACTTGGCATTATAACCTTTCTTAAATGAAAGTTATTTTATAAAATTTTATGTAAAATCCGTTATTTTGGCGAAGAAATCGATAATTTTGAAGAATATATCAAAAATAATAAATGATTAGGCAAATTGAAATATAGCACGGATAAAGTAATCAAAATGTACTCATCATATTCAGATCGCAGATTTTAATGGAAAAAAGTGAAGCATAAACATTGAGACTGGAGAAGAAGAGCTAAACACTCAAACTCCAAATCCAATACCTTGTAAAATAATAATAAATAATAATAATATAACCGAATTTTTCATAATATTTTACATGTAACTATAAATAATTCTAATAAATTCTTAATTTACACGTTAATAAAAATATAATTTTATATAAATTGTAAATAAATTAAAAGAAATTAGTTTTTTGTATTGTTCATATGGTTCATATACATAATAGACATGGAGAGAACGTCAATGTCAAATAAAACCAAATTTTCAACCTATTTTACTCTTAATTATTAATACTTTTGCATAAACTCTTAATTAAACGTTAATAAGAATTAAATTTTATGAAAATTATAAATAAATAAAAAGAAATTAGTTCTTTTGTATCTTCATACAATAATAGAAAATACACATAATAGATGGAGCAAACGTCTGTGTCATTTAAATTTTTTTTTTATTTTACATGTAATTATGAATAACTTTAACAAATTCTCAATTTAAATCTTAATTAAAATATAATTTTATGTAAATTGCAAATAAATAAATAGAAATTAGAATTGTCATGGAGAAAATGTCAATGTCAAATAAAACTAAATTATCAACCTATTTTACTTTTAATTATTAATATTTTTGCATAAACTCTTAATTAAACGTTAATAAGAATTAAATTTTATGAAAATTATAAATAAATAAAAAGAAATTAGTTTTTTTGTATCTTCATACAATAATAGAAAATATACATAATAGATGGAGCAAACGTCAACATCATTTAAAACTAATTTTTTTTATTTTACATGTAATTATGAATAATTTTAATAAAATCTCAATTTATGTCTTAATTAAAATATAATCTTATGCTAATTCTAAATAAATAAAAAGAAATTAGTATTTTTGTATTGTTCACATATTATTCAAAATAGATATGGAGTAAATGTCAATTATTCAATCTTAATTTTTACGTTAATTTACTTATAATTATAAACAATTTAAAATAAATTCTCAATTAGACGTTAATAATCATTGCATTTTATAACAATTTTAAATAAATAAAATTCCTCACTTAAATAAAAATTGAGTATACTTAAGCAACAAATATAACTTCTATGTCATTTAGGTTGCATAACTAATTTAAATTAATTTAACATTAATTTCTTAATAATTTTAATTTGAGAACATTAAAAGATAAAATTTAAATTTAAATTAAAAACTTAACTAACATTTTTTAAAAACTTTTAAATAAATAGAATTTAGTACTTTTAAAGAAATTGAGTACACTTAAGCAACTAATATTATGTCATTTAGGTTGCATAACTTATTTAAATTAATTTAATATTAATTTCTTAATAATTTTAATTTAAGAACATTAAAAGATAAAATTTACTTTAAATTTAAATTAAAAACGTAATTAATATTTTTTAAAAACTTTTAAATAAATAGAATTTAGTATTTTTAAAGAAATTGAGTACACTTAAGCAACTAATATTATGTCATTTAGGTTGCATAACTTATTTAAATGAATTTAACATTAATTTCTTAATAATTTTAATTTGAGGACATTAAAAGATAAAATTTACTTTAAATTTAAATTAAAATCGTAACTAACATTTTTTAAAAACTTTTAAATTAATAAAATTTAATATTTTTAAAGAAATTGAGTACATTTAAGCAACTAATCTTATGTCATTTAGGTTGCATAATTTATTTAAATTAATTTAATATTAATTTCTTAATAATTTTAATTTGAGGACATTAAAAGATAAAATTTACTTTAAATTTAAATTAAAAACGTAACTAACACTTTTTAAAAACTTTTAAATTAATAGAATTTAATATTTTTAAAGAAATTGAGTACACTTAAGCAACTAATATTATGTCATTTAGGTTGCATAACTTATTTAAATGAATTTAACATTAATTTCTTAATAATTTTAATTTAACATTAAAAGATAAAATTTACTATAAATTTAAACTTAAAACCTACCTTTCATTCTTTAAAAACTTATTTATTCACTTAATTTATCAATAAACAAGTAAATAAAAAACCCAACCTCAAAAAAATTCAAACAAACAATTAAAACGATTTATTCGATTAAATTAAAAAAATAATACATTAAAATTTAAAACTATGGCACATTTTTACACCACAATAATTCTCAAAATAATAAAATAATAAATAAAATAATTATTTTAAATACAAAACGTAAAATAAGTCTATAAACTTCCGATATCATTAAACCTCTTAAGTTTTTCAGGGAACGGATCTTTATAAAGCACCGGATCCGCTCTAAATTCAACCGATTTTAATGGCATTCGTCCAAAAGCTTTAGCAAATCGATCCACACACTTCGAACGTTCAATCATGTGACCTAAATCGGCTGATAACATCTCGTTATTTACGCATTCGGGGCATTTGAACTTTTTCCTCGGAGCTACCTAAAATTAAAATTTACAAAACGTTATTTTCCTCTTTATTTAGACATAATTTCGATAATTAATTCTAATTATTTATTAATTTGACATTATCAAACCTTTATCGGTGGTTTATTAGTCACATTAGCCACTAAAAAGTTCATCGCAATGTCCTCGCAGTTCATGTGCTCGTCAACCCAATCTTTAACTTCACTCGGCATTGAAGTAGTGTATAAATAATGCCAGTATTTATGTAAAAAAGCAGCTCCAGTTAGCACCATTGATATTTCATTGGTCCATTCGGACTCGTATTTCCAAGTTAAGGTGGAATTATCCCAAATGTGAGTTCTCGATGGATAACCTTTTTTAAAAAATTAATAATTAGTTTATAAATGTAAATTATGGTTTTTAAAATCAATTAAATTAAATTTAATTTTATTTAAAAAGAAATTTTTTAGAACATAACCTAATTTTAAAACGTCAAATATGACATTTAACCTCACAACATTATCATCTGTCAATTTGACAAGAATATTTATGTTTAATACAAAAACTCTTCTGTAAAATTCTTTTATAAACACCTACCAACTAATCTATCAGGAAATTCTCGCCAAACCTCATAACCAAACTCCAATTCATCAGCAGTTAACATAACGATATCATCATCGATGCTTAAAACGGCTTCCGTTTGGATCTCTTCGTAAGGATAAAACCGATTTGAGAGTTTATTAGCGCGTGTTTGAATTATTTTGATAGGTTTTTGAATTTGAGGAAATGAAGCCACTGAAAAAAAAATAATTATTTAGGTAATAAGAATAAATTTCCTTAAAAAAAAATAATTTTAGGCACTTAGGCAACCGGTATAATTTATGTAGTGTCAGTTGGGTTGTATAACTCTTTTTTAAATTTAATAAATTTTTAATCCTAAATTACAATTTATTTTACTTACATGAAGGTGGTGATTTCCTCTGATGATTCCAAACAACAATAACCTTCATTAAACTCGGAACTTTCGCCAATTTCTCAATTAAAACGAACAAACTTTGAACTCTATCATACGTTAAGATAACCGCTGTAAAACCTTCATTTCTAGGAGCAGTGATCGGTAAAAATAAAGGATTTGTCATTTTCTAAAAACCAAAATATTAAAACTTAATCAAATCATCCAAACTTTCATTTAAAAGTTTTTATGTACCTCTTCCGGAGATATATTCCAATCATCGTAAACCCTCCCCCACTGCGGATAAACCCGATCTTGTATAACATCCAAAACCGTCCCGACAATCGACTTAATATCCTTAAAATAACTCTCGTATAAAAACCGAACTTGTTTCCTCATACATAACCTTTTATCTTCCGAAATGGAACCTAAAACCTCCATCAAACCTCTTAAATGTTCCTCCATGACAAAAATAGCAGCTCGCTTCCAATCAATCACGTTATGAAACGGCATAACAACCCCATCGGCAACTATAACAGGCACACAACCGGCTGCCATCGCCTCCAAAAGTGCCAATTGACCCATCCGTTCACCTCGGAACACCAAACAAAACTTCCCTTTTTGTAAAATTTGAGGATAACGATATTTATGGTGAGTTTCCACGTCGCATCGACGTAAATAATTATCCTCGAGGTCATCTTTACACTCATCCAAGACTAATAAATCGTTCGAATGAAGTACTTGAAGGTCTTGAAGTTCTTGAGCGAAGTACGGATCGATTGATATTTGTGCTGAGAGTACTAACCAGTCTCTAAATTAAATAAATATATAAACGAATAACTAAAAATTCTATTAATTAAATAAAAAATAAAAACAAATTAAATAAGGAGTAAAAATCTTTATTATAGATTAAAGTTTTTAAAGAAAAAAAAAGTGAGGTTATGTATCTTCTTTCTGTTTACTAACCAAAATTACTTTTAAAATTTATTTATTTATTATAATAAACGTACATTAAGATGATTATTTACCATTTTATTAAAAAAATTAAATTAATTATTAATAATTTAGCTTTAATTTATAATTTTCATTAAAATTTTTAAGTTAGTGATTTTGTTTTTTTAGGTTGGTTTTTAAATTCTAAAATTTAATTTAATTTAAATTTTTCGTTTTTAATTATGATTTATTTATATAAATTAATATCAAAAACATTTTTATTTACTTAAAACATGAATTTTTATTAATTAATTATCATTTTTTAATCATAATTAATTATTTTTCAATTTTGAAGAAAAAATCGATTAGTAACTTTAATTTTTTTTACGTTGTCAAAAACTATCTTCATAAATATTTTGGTTCAATTTATAAATTGACATTTTGACTTATAATTTGACAGATTGAATTTTATTTCTTAATTTTCTCATTTAATAACTTAAAATTTTAAAAAATACCTTTCTTACCGTTGATTATGAACGTTTTTAACTTCCCCAAGCTTTGCAAAAGGACTAAAAACCGGTAAAGAAACGTCAAATCCGTATCGGAAAGTATAACTATCAAAATCAGCTCCGGCAATCAACGCTTTTCCAGTATTTATTTCTATGATGGGTGAAAAATCCGGAAAAACACCAGCTAACATGTTAAAAATTAAATGATTAACACCATTTCCCCAACTAAAAAGATAAAATAAAATTTAACATAGAATTTTTTAAAGATATAACCTAACTTTTTAATTTTATCAAATATTTTACTTACTGTGGTAAACCAGCTAAAACTTTCGATGTTAAATTAACCCTTAAACGTTCCTGATTTAATGTATCAATAGAAGGAACAAATAAACAAGCCTCGTAAGGATTAGCGGTGTAATATTTAGACTCAACAATTGTCTCTAAGATCGTATAATACTCCTTCGACATTATCTCAGTTATCGGAATCCCATTTTGATCGACATACTTCCGTAAAGGATACACATAAACCGTAATCCTATCGTGACCAGTCATTCCACATTTATAAATGTTAAAACAATCCCAAAAGGTGCATTTTGTATTCGTCGGAGATGCTACATCTTGTTGGGTTGTAATAACGACTTCTGGAGCTGTTCGAAGAGTGTTTAGATTGATTTTTTTGTATTTAGAAGCACCTTCGGGAAAATCAATTAACTGTAAAGAGATTGTAATGAAGGAAATTAGAAGGACTAGAAAGAGGAAAATGAAAAACTTTTTGTAGAGGTTAAAATCGTGCGATGGGGGTTTTAAGGGTTTAGATTTGATTGGAATGGTCATTTTTATCACATCGTTTTATCCGAGTCTTAAAATTTAGGTTTTTAAGGGATTAAAATGGTATAAATGGGTATAAACTTGGAATTAATTATTTTTGACAGATCACTTTGAGGTTAGAAAAATGTTGACGTTTATGTTTTTTAAAATTAAATCCAAATTTAAATTTGATTTTTATTGTTATATTCCTTTCTTAATTATTAAATAAATTTGTTTATAAAAGAAATTGAATTTTAATTCATTTTATTTATTTAATTTTTATAAAAATTTAAAGAAAGTTATACTAGCGCCATCTAATAACTTTTCATTGAACTTTATACTTATAAAATTAAATGTAAATTGTATTTAAATTTATTTTAAAATTTGTTTTTAATTGATGTACTCTTTTTATTGACTATTAAATTAAGTTATTTAGAAAAAAAATTTATTTAAATTCGTTAATTTTTAAGTTTTGAAACGTTAATTTTATAAGAATAAAGTTTAAGAAAAATTTATTAGATGGCGCCACAAGTTAAAATCAAGTTGACGTTTTATTATTTAAATTTAAATTTTATTATTTAAATTTAAATTATTAGTTAAATAAAATATACAAAGTAAAACATACAATCTAATGAAAAAATACATTTATTTATAAACGAAATAAACTTTAACAAAAAAAAAACACATTAGTAGACTTCAAAATCAAAATAACTATATTCAAACTTCATTAAATACTTTTTAACGATTAAATTTAAATCATTTAAATCTTGGTTTTCTAATACTTCCGACATCTTTTGTAAACTTTCGTAAATATGGATGAAATTTGAATTTTCCTCTTGAAAATAACTCACTTGACAAATTTCACAGTAAATTTTCTCATTTTGATTTAATATAATTCTACTAGATGTCGCTTTACAACAAAGATTATTACATTTTAAGGAAAGTTTATAACATTTTTTAATTAAGCTAAGTATTACTAAAGTTAAATAATTCTTTTTAAGGATACAAAAATTTCCTACATTATTTTTTTGACTATTAGATATATTTTTTTGAGTATTAGATATATTTTTTTGAGTATAAAAATTTTCTTCTTCGCAATTACAAAACGTTTTTAAAAAAACTAAACTTTCAAAATTTAAATAATACGATTTTTGACAAAAAATACAATAAATCAGGTTATTTTTTGAATTTAATTTAGTTTTTTTTAGTGAAAAAGGCGGGTTTTTTGATTCCAAATCGAATTCAAAAAAATTAATCATATTTTGAATGATATTTAAAAGGTTATGTTCTAAATTTTCTTCTAATTTTAATTTTATCACATCTAAAATCTCTTTTAATTTATATTCTTGATTACTTTTATTATTAATTTTTGAATTATTTAAATATTTAATGAGTAATAAACGTAAAAATAAATTTAAATAATTTGGTAGGTTTAAGTTTACAGGTTTCTGTAATTTCATTTGACAGTTTTGACAGCCTTTTAAAGAATTTAGGTTAATTAATTTGCTTTTATAATTTTTTCTACAAAAAATACAAATTAAATCAAAAATTACTGGATTTTTTTCAATTTTTATATTATTTTCAGCGTTTAATACTTTTAAATCGAGAGATTCTCTAATTTTATTTCGGGAAATGTTAAAATAACCTAAAAGATTAACAACCATCGGTTCGATAAACGATTCTAAATAATAATTTTTATCTATAATGAAATTATGATTATTAATAACTTCTTCTAAATGATATATTTGAGTTTTATTATTTTCATCACTTTTTTCATTATTTTCTTCATTATTTACATCATTTTCATCATTATTAACATTATTTTGAGCTCTACAATAAACATAAGTGATATAATCATCCTTTTTTAAGTTCATTTTCTTTCCGAGCTCACTAAAAGCTAAACTAACATACGGATGACTTTGTTTTAAATAATCCCGTGGATTTTTATTTAATTTTTTAGTTATACCGAACTCATTTACACAAAAATAACCTTCCGATGTTTGATTTAAGTCTAAAACAAATTTCTTTAATACATTGGAAACATTTTCTAACCTATTTTCAAATATTTCGTTTAGAATTTTAATTTGTAGCTTTTTAACAATCATCGGAAAATCTCTTCGGACAATTTCTAAACCTTTATAAACAAATTTATTTGTTTTATTGTTATTGTCATTAAAACCATCTTTATCCGTATTAAATAAATCAATTCCGGTGTATTTCTTTTTACTCAATATTAAAAACGGCTTAAAAATTGATGAAATTTCAATCGAGATGTGTTTATAATCGGAATTAATCCGATTTTTAACCGTTTCGGCTATTTTTATTACTTGTTCTAAATCATCTTCCTTTGGATTAATTTTAAACATCACACTATCAGTATCACCGTAAATAACTTCATAATTAAATTCCTCTTCGATTGTATTTACCGTTTTAGTTAATATTTCCCGTCCGGTTTTTGTTATAAACTCGGCTATTTGTTTTGAATAAAATTTCGATTTTTCATACGATAAATAACCATATAAACCGTTTGTAATCTTCTTGATAACGGATTGTTGAATTTGTGCCGATGGTGATTGATCGGATTGTTTTTCTTTCCGGATTTGGTGAAGTTCTCGGATTAATTTTGGAAGTACACCTAAAAAAAATTAATTATATTCATAAATAAAAGTTATTAATTATAAGAAAAGTAAATTAGTAAGTAATTTTTTTCTTTATTTTAAGTAAAATTTAAGTAAAATCACTTTTAACCTAAAAAATTTTTAGGTTAAATGTCAAATACTAATGTCATAAATCAAAATTTCAAAATGACAACATTAGAATAATTAAAATGAAAAGATTATTTATAAATTTTAATCTTTTTTTAAAATAGAATTTAGTTTTAATTTTTAATTTAATTTAAATATTTTGAAATTTTATTATCTATTTAATCGATTTTTATTGAAATTATCTTTTAAATTTTTTTTTTATTAAAATGATAAATTTACATTTAGAATTTTTACTTTTTTTTATATTAATTTAAAAGAAAATTTTAAATCTAAGTTAATTATTAGTTAATTTATAAACATTTTAATCAATTTATGGTAATATTAATATTTAAATAATTTTTAAATCTTTTTAAATCAAATTTATAAAGAAAAAAATAATTAGGTTGGTACATCTGATTTTAAGATATTAGAAAATCTCTTTTTTTAATTAATTTAAAATTTAATTTCAATTTAAACTTAAATATTCTTTTATTTTATACTAATTCTAATGTGTTTTAATTAAAATTATTTTTTAATTTTGTTTTAAATCGTTTAAATTAAAATCAATTAAATGAAGTTAGTTAATGTAAACGTCAGAAATGTCAAATTTTGACAGTTTTAAAAAATTGGTTATGTTATAAAATTAGTAAGAAAAACACAAATATCTCAAGAAAAACCCGTTTTTTCGTTTAATTTTTATTTTATTTTATATATAAATCAATAAGTATGTTTAATTTATTAATAGAATTTAAATGCTTTTCATCGGTTAACTTAAATTTTACTTACCGGAAATATTTTCATCGTTGTTTATAAAACTTTCACCATTTTTAGCACTAAACGTTGAAAAACAAACATTAAACTCTCTTATTATACTCGGATATAAAGAAAAAAAGTCCATTGAGATCACATAATTGTTGTGAAAACCAGTTTTAGGTTCTAAAATTAATCCACCGATTAATTTACTTATATCATCGTTTTCACACAAATCGCTTTGATATAAATTATCCGGAATGATATAATTCTCTCCGTGGAATAAATGTAGTAATAAATGTTCGCATAAAAGTGAAATCGATCCTTTTAAAGTTTTATTCCATAAACAACCGCAAATTTTACTTAATTCCAAAGTAAACGGGATTAAATTTAAGTCTACTGTTAATTTTAAGGTTAGGTAAGTTTCCCAAATTGATAAAAAACCCAATTTAATTAATTTTTCTTCATCGGAAAAACAGTTTTTAATCAAATCTTCGTTAATTTCAACCAACGGAAGATTTAAATTAGTTTTTATTAATTCACTTAATGAATAACAATTAGTTTTGATGATTTTCTCCATTAATATCTTTAAATCGAAGAGTAATTTTCCCAAAAATAATTCTTCTTTATATTTTTCTTTTATATTTGATTTAAATTTCTTCCAAGTTAAATACGATAGATTTAAATTATAAATACTAATCTTTTCGTAGAGTAAATCTAAAATTTTAGATGTTAAATCATAAGAAATTATCGCATCAATGTTATAACTTTCGAAAGCATTTAAAAACGTTTCTAATAAACTCTTTTCCGAGTTGGAAAAAAATATTTTCATTTTTTCAATTTCAATTAAGTTTTTATCCGTTTTATTTGAATAAATTCCACAAAAATTATCTTTAATTAAAAATTTTTGCGTTTTTAAATTAAATTCTTCGCAAAAAATCCAAGAAATTAACACGATTGTACTTTTATTTGCTTTATTATTAAAAATAGTTTTTATATTAAAGATTAAAACTCTAATCGGAATCATTTTTGAAGTATTTTTTATAATTTCCACATCTTCGATGTTATTACAAACGATTTCTTGATCGCATTTTGTAAATTTATTATTTGTCGGAAAGAAATTATTAATTTCTAACCAACAAGGTCCTTTTATCTCCCGTTCTAATAAAAATTTTTGTATATAATCTGATTTAATTCCGAAAACTTGAAACGTCTCTCCTTTTTCTTCGAAAACATCTAAATTAATTCGTTTACAAGTTATTTCTAAATATTTTCCATATCGTGGTGCTTTGTTATCTAAATTATACTTATTAACAACTCTACAGTAGATTTCTAAGGTTTCTAAATCCGGACAAAACTTTTCCTTAAACTCTTCTAAAATATCCGTTAATTTAGCTTTCGGTTTTGGTAAAATATAAAAAATTTGTGGTATTCCTTGAATTCTAACTGAACAACTCTCATATATGTTTGTTTCAGGGTTAAATCGCTTCCCAATCAAAGTGATTTCTTGTATAGGAGGAAAATCTATTAAATCGTAGCAAAAAAAGTTAAGTTTTTCATTATTTTCGGTTTGATCCTTTTCGACATCTTGTTGGTTGGATGTAAAATCGTGCAGGTCGGCTTCTAAAAGTCTTTTCCACTCGGTTTTAATTAAATTAAATTGATTTTCGTTGATTTCCATCACTAAATTTCACTAGAAAATTTTTAGGTTACAAATTTGACGTTTAAATGTCGTTTTGTATACTCTACTGACCTTGGTATAAATCAAACGAAGTTAGTTACATATGAAGTTGGTTACATTGTATAAATAATATAAATTTAATATACTTAAATAATTTAATTTAAAACTTAGGGTTTTCAAAGATAATAAAGAGTTTTTAAGTAATAAAAAAGTGTTTTTAATTAAATTTATATGTAATTATATAAAAAACTTGTATTAGTTCGTTTAATGGAAGTTTAATTTCAATCAAGTCTAAAAGATGGCGATAAATTATAATTAAAAATTTAATTTAAAAAAAGATAAATTTAATTTAAAATTTGGATTTTATAAGACTTGTAAAAGGTTTTTAATTATTAAAAAAAGCATTTTAAATTAAATTTCTATTTAATTACATTAACAAAAGTTATTTATTAGTTCGTTTGATAGGAGTTTAATTTAAATCAATTCTAAGAGATGGCGATAAATTATAATTAAAAATTTAATTAAAAAAAAAAGATAAATTTAATTTAAAATTTGGATTTTATAAGACTTGTAAAAGGTTTTTAATTATTAAAAAAAGTATTTTAAATTAAATTTCTATTTAATTACATTAAAAAAAATTGTTTATTAGTTCGTTTGATAGGAGTTTAATTTAAATCAATTCTAAGAGATGGCGATAAATTATAACTAAAAATTTAATTAAAAAAAAAAGATAAATTTAATTTAAAATTTGGATTTTATAAGACTTGTAAAAGGTTTTTAATTATTAAAAAAAAGCATTTTAAATTAAATTTCTATTTAATTACATTAAAAAAAATTATTTATTAGTTCGTTTGATAGGAGTTTAATTTAAATCAATTCTAAGAGATGGCGATAAATTATAATTGTGAATTTAATTTTTTAAAAATGATGGATTTAATTTAAAATTTGGGATTTGTAAAGATTTTAAAGATCTTTTATATTATAAGAGTGGGTCCTGAATTAAATTTAAATGTTATTAAGTGAAAAATTATGTTATTATCATTTCGACAGATGATTAATTTATAGTAATTTTAAGAAATGGCGATAAAATAAATATTTTTTTTTATTACTTATTTATTATTTGAAAAGAATTATTAAATACTATTAATTAAAGTAATAGTGTCTGAAGTTTTTAATATTTTTATTAAATAAAATTTTTTAAAGATAAATATAGATTTTATTTTATTTTAATAAATGATTTAAAATCACTTTATTTTAAGTTGGTTAACCTGTTTTACAATTTTAACTATCTTCATAAATGTTTTGATCTGATTGTTAATTTCAATAATAAAAAGAATTGATTTTATAGAAAGTATAACCGAGTATTTTGTTATGGAAAATACTACTTATAAGTTACAAATAAATAATATGAAATATTTGATAAATTTTATGATTTTTTTAAGTGTGAAGTACTTGTTACTTTATAACTTATTTTTATTGAAAATTGTTTTTACTTTCTGCGATTGGTGTTTTAATTTTTAACATAGATGGTTATGTATGTAGGAAGCGGAAGGGCACACCGCATGATAATCTGCACTTAGGCCACATTGGGCTCCTTCTACAACCTTTGTGTCACTCACTTTGTTTACGTCAATCAGCCTAGGGATTTAGCAAAGTTTACGATGCAACTTAGAAGTGTGTTCCGGATTCCTGGTTGGCCAATCGTCACTCAAGTTTCTTAATTTAAGGTCCTTGAGATTCAGGGAGTCACATAGGATGGACTTAACAGTCTCGCCATGCTTGCTCGCCATGACACAAATGAGTAGCGGCAAACCCTAAATTATAAAGATGCTTATTGACCTTACAGTGTCCCGTCAAGAGCCCTGTGATTAGGCGTAGGTCCGACTAGACTTGTAAAGAACCAGGACGTGTCACACGAAGGATATCTTAAAACATAAATGGTTATTTTTCAATAACCAAGACGAAGAAATTTTAAAATTTTCTAATTTCCAGAATATTTAAAGTTGAGGGTCGAAAACACATTTTCTCTTTTAACTCGAAAAGTAAAAGTGTAAACGATTACTGTAAACCCCAAAAAACATGTTGTGAAGAACATAATTTTGTGTTCTTAAAACGTTTTAGGTTATTCCCCATTTCAAGACATAAAATATAAATTTATAAAAATCACAATGTGGGTTATTTAAAAGGATTGCGTGGAGCAGTATCTGACCTGGCGGTCATACTTTCGTCATCACTGATATAAAGTATATGGGAAATTCCACTTTTGAAATAAATAAAATCTATTTATAAAATCGCATTCATCCTGTATTATCTTGAAAAGTAGTAAAAAAAGAATAATGATTATATGCGGACGTATATAAACTCTAGAAATGTTTTGATTTAAAACATTCTTCTCTTGCGTTAAGTTTAGAACTTGTCGTAGAACTAGAAAAATGTTCAAGTTCTATTTATTCATCTTTGTTATTATTTCCGGAAAGGATTTATTCATTTCTTGTAAAGGTAAGTTTAAACTACAAAATAAATTTATTTTTTTATTTTATTCAAATAAATTTTTCAATTAAATTAGAAGCGAATGTTTATTGGAGAGAATACTTCCAAACCGTGCCAAAAGATGCAATTCCAACGGGATATGGAACGTACATCGGCCAAATGACCCTTGAAAATGGAGGAGTTGTTCCGGGAACCTTATATCCCGATAGAAATGTAGTTATATCGGAAATGCACACTAGAATGGTGCAATCTAAGCATAATATTAAAGTATAAAATACCCCTAAATATGGAACGATTTGTTTTAAATGCGTTTTTTTTTAATAATTTTAGGTTTTATGTTCACCGGAACCTCAGTCTTTAAAATGGGAATACGTAAACACAAACCGAGTGCAAGGAAAGTTCTTGGAAAACTGCGTTAGAGGTGGATTTGAACTCGGTATGTACGTTTACATAGGAAAAGTTTTTCACGAAGGCGAATGGAGAGTCGGAAAAGTGTTTCCTGCGAATACTGAATATCCGGGATTGAGAATTTGGAGCAACAACGGAAACCTTCATAGTACGCAAGATTTTCAAATATTAATGGTAGCGTAGTTCTTTTCCAACCACTTTTTTATTTATCCATTAAATTATTTAGCTTCTAAGATTAATTAAGTAATAATAAATACAGTTATTAATGAAAATATATCTGTTTCGTTTAAAGAAATTTATGAAATCGTTAAAAATGTCAAAATGTCTTTATTCTTTACTTTATTTCTTACGTTTTATACTTTCCTTCTAATAAAAGAAACATTATCAATACCTATTTTTTTTTATTTTATTTCATTTTATTAATTTAAATTAACTTAAATAAGTTATACTTGTAATAATGATAAAATTAGGTTATGAACATACCCGTGGCGCTATCTCTTAGATTTTCATTGAACTTTATACGTATGAAATAAACTCAATTTATTCGTAAACCTATTTTTAAATTTTTATTTTATTATTATACTCGTATTCTAGACTATTAAATTAACTTATTTACAAGAAATGATATTTTAAATCGTTAATTTTTTTATAAGTATAAAGTTCGACGTAAATCTATTAGATGGCGCCACAGGTTATCAATATACCCGTGGCGCCATCTTTTAGATTTTCATCGAACCTTATACGTATGAAATAAACTCAATTTATTCGTGAACCTATTTTTAAACTTTTATTTTATTATTATATTCATATTCTAGACTATTAAATTAACTTATTTTGAAAGAATGGTATTTTAAATCGTTAATTTTATTATAAGTATAAAGTTCAACGTAAATCTATTAGATGGCGCCACAGGTTATGAAATACTCGTGGCGCCATCTCGTAGAGTTTCATTGAACTTTATACGTATGAAATAAACTCAATTTATTCGTAAATCTATTTTTAAACTTTTATTTTATTATTATGCTCGTTTTCTAGACTATTGAATTAACTTATTTTGAAAGAATGGTATTTTAAATCGTTAATTTTATTATAAGTATAAAGTTCAACGCAAATCTATTAGATGGCGCCACAGGTTATGAAATACTCGTGGCGCCATCTCGTAGAGTTTCATTGAACTTTATACGTATGAAATAAACTCAATTTATTCGTAAATCTATTTTTAAACTTTTATTTTATTATTATGCTCGTTTTCTAGACTATTGAATTAACTTATTTTGAAAGAATGGTATTTTAAATCGTTATTTTTCTTATAAGTATAAAGTTCAACGTAAATCTATTAGATGGCGTCATCTCTTAGATTTTCATTGAACTTTATACGTATAAAATAAACTCAATTTATTCGTAAACCTATTTTTAAACTTTTATATTATTATCATATCCGGTTTCTAGACTATTAAATCAACTTATTTACAAAGAATGGTATTTTAAATCGTTAATTTTTTCATAAGTATAAAGTTCTACGTAAATCTATTAGATGGCGCCACAGGTTATGAACATACCCATGGCGCCATCTCTTAGATTTTCATTGAACTATATACGTATGAAATAAACTCAATTTATTCGTAAACCTATTTTTAAACTTTTATTTTATTATTATATTCGTTTTCTAGACTATTGAATTAACTTATTTTGAAAAAATGGTATTTTAAATCGTTAATTTTTTATAAGTATATAGTTTAACATAAATCTATTAGATGGCGCCACATGTTATAAACATACCCGTGGAGCCATCTCTTAGGTTTTCATTGAACTTTATACGTATGAAATAAACTCAATTTATTCGTAAACCTATCTTTAAACTTTTATTTTATTATTATATTCGTTTTCTAGACTATTGAATTAATTTATTTTGAAAAAATGGTATTTTAAATCGTTAATTTTCTTATAAGTATAAAGTTCAACGTAAATCTATTAGATGGCCCCACTAGTTATTTAAATCAAGGTGAGTAGAGTAATGGGGATAAGCATTACTCTAGTGACCTTGATTTGAATGCCAAAATGCAAATAACCTCAAAACATAAAATTAAACTTAAATCCATAAAAAACCGTATTTAATTTACTTATTAAAGTTAAGAAATGAATAATAATAAAGTTAATCTTAATAAAGTTAAGAATACACATCAATAAAAATTTAAAAGCGCCTATTTTACTTCAAAAAAGGTAGGAAAAACGCTATAAAATTAGACACATTTATTTATTTAATTACACGTTAGTTAAATAGCAATTAGAACAAATTTTTTTTTATTTTAAGTAGAAATTCTTTAATAAAATGAAATCAAAACCCATAAAAGATTTCGAATTAAAGTTGTAGAGTTAAAAAGACCCTTAAAAGACAGTAATACTCCAAAAATCAGTAGCGAAGAGTAAATCACAACCGTTAGTAGATTAAATTCAATAAAAAAGTCGATACAAATAGATATAGAGAGCGTCAAAAAGAGATTTTAATATCTAAAAGTTGAGTTTTTCTTTTGGCACAAAGATCTACGTTTTACATTTTCAGATCTACTTTTACTTCGGCCTTCAAGACCAACATGCAGTTTTCTCCGTGTGAACACATCAATATAAATATAAAAACGATAAAAATAAGTTGGATTCGGAAAAAAATTCTTATTTAAATTATTATAAATAATTAGATAAAATTAAAATTAAATAATCAGTAAAATTATTAAATAATCAGTACGTAATAAAATAAACAATAAAAATATCAAAGCTTTTCTACACATATATCAGATATACATCATACGAGATTTTAATTTAACATCGTGTAGATTAAAGTAAGTATTTTTGAACAGCTGTATATAAAAAATGTCATTTTAAAAAATATATTTTTAATTTTTTACTTAAATTTAATTTAAATTTTTATTCAAATGTGAATTTTAGTCGATTTTATGATTATTTTAATCGATTTTAATTAAAATTATACTTTAAGTACCTTTTAAAATCATTTTATAATTAAATAAATTAAATTTATAAAAGTGAAGTTGGTGACAATTAGAAATGTCAAATTTGGACGTTTAATTTTTAACTAAAAAATGTATTATTTTTGGTCTATTTTAATGTTTTTTTGTAAATTAGTGAATATTTGTTTGATTTTTAATCATATTTTAATCATCTACACGATATTTATAATAAATCTCGTATAATAACGATTATTTTATGGCACATTAATTAGTTACATATAACTACAGGTTGGTTCAAAAGTAAGTTACATAAAAATAATTTTTAATTTGATTTTTTTTGTAATTTTGTAATTTACTTTTGAATTTAACTGCATTTTTTTTTTTTTTATAATTATAAATTTATATCAATCTCCTTTTATAACATTCGATATATTTATATATTTTTTTTCATATTCTTTTCATATTAAAATAGATTTTTTAAACCTTTCCGCAATTCCTCAGATCTAAATTATTATTTTTTAATATAGTTATGTACAAAAATAAAATTAAAAAAATTAAACAAAAATACTTTTTTTAAAAAAATAACAAAATTTCTCCAAAAATCTTTTCCTCCGATTTAAAAAAACTCTTTTGATTAAAAAAAAGTTTTGAATTTAAGCTTTGTATCTTCCTCCTTTGTTAATAGCAAATGTTAGAATCAACGAGAAGACCAAACCTAAGACCTCGACGAACATTATACCGAATCCAACTCCGACAAAGATACAAATGTTGTTTCGGATGTACGTAGCGACTTTTGTAATGCAACCTTCCTGGTAAATGTAATCGTGTGCGATTGCTCCTCCGACGTCGACATTAAGGAATTTTTCACATTCACGTTCGGAGACATTTTCCCGGCAACAACTTTTCGGGATGCTGTATTGAGTTCTATCAGATAAAACTTTAAAAGCGATTTCTTCTTTTCCAATCCAATCAGCTGGACCGTCAGCCCCACAACATTTCAACTAGATTTCATTAAAAAAATTTGATTTAAAACGTTTTATATGTTAAAAATATAAAAATAAAACATAACCAAACAGTTTGTTTACATTTTTTGACAGTTGACTTTTAAGAACTGTCAAATTTTAATAACCTTAAAAACTTGACATTTTAAAAATGTCAAAAGTCATTAAAGTAAGGTTAAAAAATACAATTTTTTATACAAACCCCTTTTTGAATAGCATCAAAAGTAGCTCTCCGGTTCTCATTACCACGATACTCATCTCTAACGGTAGTTTTAACAAAATCTCGAATTACCGGCTCTAACGTATCTCCGTGCATGTAAGCCCAAATGACTGCGGAGATCTCGGCGACTAAAATAATCAGTAAGAGGCAGAAAAACTGCAAAAATAGTTTAAATAAGACATAAAAATAAAAAATTAATATTATTTAGATACAAACCGAAACTAAAAGGCAGGAATTTTCTCTAAAAGCACCGCAACAACCTAAAAAGGCGACCACAACGAGTAAAACTCCAGCTCCGAGAAGAAGATAAGCCGATATGTAATAGTTATTTGTGTCTTGGGCCATCGAAACGTAGAAAGTTTGATCGACGAGCATCCATACCGCTAAAGCAACGGTTGCCAAACCAGTTATCTAAATTTAATTAAAAAATGTGTCATTTACTTTTTAAATAAAAACTTATTTAATGACTAATAAAGTTATTTATACGATTTTCCCGGTTTTAATCGATCGGGTTTTTAAAATGGCTGTTTTGTTGTGTATTATACCAAATAGGTCAACGCTTACCCAAAATATAAAGTTAACGATGACCAGTAAGTACTTGATGATGCCGTAACAAGCACCCAAACCCATTTTTACGTCGTTTCCGGTCGAAACTTTCAAGTTTTAATCGTTTATTTGAGATAAAACGGTGATTGATTACGAGATGAATCACAGCAGGCCTTAGACGCGACGCCCGATGTGATTTTACGAACATTTACGAACGAATCTGATCGCGAGACGGAAACACCCGAACGAATATTTTAATAAAATTCACTTCTATTATTAACTTTATTTTTTTTATTTATAAATAAGCAATTTATTTTTTTTCATTTTATTTACAATTAGATTAGATTAATAATTACATAATTATTTTTTATCGTAAAGATAAGAAAATATTTGCGCATGCGCATATTTTTTAATGGCATCCTAAATTGGCGTCACTTTTTATAAATCATGTAAATAACCCCTTTAAAAGGAATAAAAGAGTTTGAAAGTGATTTACCATAGTGTTTCTGGTTAAAATAAAAGTGGTTTATCATAATAATAGATGTGTGTTAACCGTAAGACTTATTAAAGAGATTTTTTGGTGAAAAACATTCGTGTTTATCCTTAAGAATGGAAGCTAACGCCGCTAATCAGCTTAAACTCGCGATAAATAACGAGATCGACTCGTTAATTGAAAAAATCGAACCGTTAACCATGAAAAAACAGGGTGACATTAATATTTCCCAGGTGGGTTTTGAAAATTTGAAGTTATCGTTGACATAACCTCAAAATTTTAATCTGTCAAGAGGGAAAATACTTTTGATTTATTTATTGGATTTAAGGATTTATTCAAATAAATAAGTCATTTTTAGGGTTATCTACAATAATAAAGTTTTAATTAGATCGATTTTAAGGAAATGGTAAAAGATGGAAAAAATATAACCTCAAAATTTTATCTGTCAAAAGTATAACAAAATCTTTCCGATCTTATTTAATGAAATTAAAAAATGATTTATTTACTAAATAAAAGTTAAAATAATCTTTTTTAAAATGATTTGTTATGGTAAAATGATAAATTGGAAGATTTTTGATGAATTAATTAAAATCGGAGGGATTTAACCGCATAATTTGATCTGTCAAAATTATAAAAAATCTTTCCGATATTATTTAGAATTAAAAAAATGATTTATTTACTAAATGAAAGTTAAAATAATCTTTCTTAAGGTGATTTGTTAGGATAAAATGATAAATTGGAAGATTTTTTAGGAATTAATTGAAATCGAAGGGATTTAACCGCAAAATTTGAACTGTCAAAATTATAAAAAATCTCTCCGATCTTATTTAGAATTTAAAAAAATGATTTATTTACTAAATAAAAGTTAAAATAATCCTTTTTAAAACGATTAGTTATGATAAAATGTAAAATTTGATGATTTTTGAGGAATTAATTAAAATTGAAGGGATTTAACCGCAAAATTTTATCTGTCAAAACTATAAAAAATCTTTCCGATCTTATTTGGAATTAAAAAAAATGATTTATTTACTAAATGAAAGTTAAAATAATCTTTCTTAAGGTGATTTGTTAGGATAAAATGATAAATTGGAAGATTTTTGAGGAATTAATTGAAATCGAAAGGATTTAACCGCAAAATTTGATTTATCAAAATTATAAAAAATCTCTCCGATCTTATTTAGAATTTAAAAAAATTATTTATTTACTAAATGAAAGTTAAAATAATCGTTTTTAAAGTGATTTGGATAAATTTGGATTGGTGATAAAATGATAAATTGGACGATTTTTAACGATTAATTAAAATCAGGACTTAACCTCAAAATTTTATTTGTCAAAATTATAAAAAATCTTCCCGATCTTGATTTATTGGTCAAATATATAATAAAAAACTTATTTTTAATGTTATTTGGAACAATATGTATTTAATTAAATGATTTTTTTAAGGAAATTGATTAAAAAAATCTTAAAATTGAAGCTATCGTAAAATAAAAAAACTTTCCGATCTTGATTATTGCCATTATAAAGTGGTTTATTTACTAAATAAAAGTAAAAAATTCTTTTCAAGATTATTTTGTAATAGTAGATGTTTAATTAAATGATTTTTTAAAGAAGTGATAGAAATCGGAAAGATATAACCTTAAAATTTTATCTGTAAAAATTAGAAAAAGCCTTCCGATCTTAATTTATTGATGAAATTTATTATAAAAAACTTATTTTTAAGATTATTTAGAGTTATATGTGTTTAATTGAATAATTTTTTTAAGGAAATGGCAAAAAATATGGAAAAAATCTTAAGATTCATTTTGTCGAAATGATAAAACTCCTTCTGATCTCATTTATTGGAATTATAAGATGGTTTATTTACAAAATAAAAAGTAAAAAATTGTTTTTGGGATGATTTAGTAATAATAAGTGTTTAATTAAATGATTCCTTAAAGAAATAATAGTAATCGGAAGGATTTAACCTAAAAATTTAAAAAAACCTTCCGATCTTGATTTTTTGATTAAATATAAAATAAACAATTTATTATTAAGATTATTTAGAGTAATATGTATTTAATTAAATGATTTTCTTAAGGAAACGGTAAAAAGTGAAGAAAAAATCTTAAAATTAAATCTGTCGAAGTGATAAAAATCCTTCCGATCTCATTTATTGGAGTTATAAGAAGATTTATTTACCAAATAAAAAATAAAGAATTATTTTTAAGATGATTTTGTGATAATAAGTGTTTAATTAAATGATTCTTTAAAGAAATAATAGTAATCGGAAGGATTTAACCTAAAAATTTAATCTGTCAAAATTTAAAAAAACCTTCCGATCTTGATTTTTTGATCAAATATAAAGTAAACAATTTATTATTAAGATTATCTAGAGTAGTATGTATTTAATTAAATGATTTTTTTTAAGGAAATGGTAAAAAATGTAGAATAAATCTTAAAATTAAATCTGTCGAAATGATAAGAATCCTTCCAATCTTATTTATTGGAGTTTTAAGATGGTTTATTTATTAAATAAAAAGTAAAAAATTGTTTTTGGGATGATTTTTTAATAATAAGTATTTAATTAAATGATTCTTTAAAGAAATAATAGTGATCGGAAAGATTTAATCTATTAAAATTAAATAAAATCATTCTAAGCTTATTTATAACAATTAAGAAATCAATACATCAAATTTAAGTTAAAAATAAACTTTTTAAAATGATTACTTGAAAATAAGTAGAAAATAATGAATTTTTTCAATCAAGATCTCGGAAACTTAAACCGTTAGAATTTAAAAAGACCATTGTGATCTTGTTTATAAGAATTAAGTGATGACTTATGATTTATTTTAAAGCTAATAAGTTATATTTTAAGATTATTTATAGAAATTAGTGTGTTTATTTGAAAATTAAAAGATAAATGAAAAAAAGGGATTTTAAAATAACCTCCAAATTTAAACTGTCAAAACTTAAAAAAATTATTTTTATATTATTTATGAGAATTAAACGATATTATATGAATTATATATTAAATTAGTATTAAATTTAATGTTAATTTTCAGATAATTAAAAAGAAATAAATGTATTTATTTAAAATATTTTAAAGATAACCTAAAAAAATTACTTCCGATTTGAATAAAACTTAAAAAAATTAACTTAATTTTTATTTATTTTTTTTTAATTTTAGATATAAAATATTATTTATACTAATACAGTTTATTTTTCTTTTTTTTTTAATATAGCTACTTGAAGATTTCTACAAAACCGTCCTAAAATCAGAAAATTACCTCCAAAGTGGAATCTTCACCATAAATTTCGCAAAAGCCTCGACGTTTTTAGATCACGCATTCAAAATATACGCTAAACAAGTAGATTTATTATTCGATATGTCTATAAATTCCCAAAAACGTTACTTATCGTACGAAGAACAAACCGAAGAGGTTGTGGAAGCTCAAAAGCAGCTCGATGAGAAAGCTCAGAAAGGTAAACGAGGTCGAAAGAAGAAAGTAGTCGAAGAAAAATCCAAAGTTGATATCGATTGGTTGAAAATTCGAGTAAAAATGCAAAAATTATTCCGAAAAGCTGCAGCAACTCCGGAAAAATATGATTTTGAGAATGAATTAGATGTTGTTGATGTTAACCAAAACATTGTTGACACGTGTGATGGTTTAAAATTCCCCAAAGAAAGGTATAAACTTTATCAGAAGACGTATTCATTTATTCCATATATGGATGGTGGATACGGACAAGATATCGATGAGGATGGTTATTTTACAACTAATAATTTTACGAATTTAATGGACTTTGAATTTCCAGAATACCAAAGGAAGCATTATTACAATCGAACACACAATGATAAAAAAATCGATACGATCGGATGTGATTTTACAGACAAAGCATTTCAACATTTCATTTCTAACGAGGGAATTAATCCGGAGGAAGTTACCGGGGAGAGATATGAACAATTTAAGAGGTATTTAAAGAGGTATTCGATTGAGGGAAAACCACCGATGAGTTTAACGGAGAAGTGTAAGAAATTGTGTCCGAGAAGGACTTCTATTGTTTTAACTAGGCTTTCCGATGAAGTTGTACAGCAACATCTTAAAAATGAACAGGTTAGATTGAGTTTAAGTCAAGATGAATCCGGGTTTTTTGATGAGAGCGTTGAAAATACTTTCGAGGGTGAAAATGAAGAAGGATCTTCTTTAAATCCGGAAGGAAATGTTACAACGGTGGAAATTATTAAACAAAAACAAGATGTCGAAAGGAGAGAAAGAATTAAAAGAGTAAGTAATTATTTAAAAGATACATTTTATTTCGTTTTATTAAATATCTTATAACTTAAATGATTGATAAACGTTAAAATTTTTAGGTTATAAGCGTTGCCAATCTTCGCTTGGCTTAAAAAGAAATTTAAAAACCACTTTATAAAAAATAAAACTTTTAAAAATAATTTTTAAAAGAAACTTTTATTAAAAATCGATAAGAAATTAAATTTGCTTTAATTTGAGTACAAACATGACATATCTATGATCAAAAATAAAGAAATTATCGAAATTTTTAATTTTTTAAACAATTGAAAATCTTCCATCCTTAAAATTTTATCATAAATCGTTAGAAAATCAAATTTGCTTTAATTTGAGTACAAACATGACATATCTACGATTAAAAATAAAAGAGTTATCGAAATATTTAATTTTTTAAACAATTAAAAATCAGCCATCTTTAAAATTTTATCATAAATCGTTAAAAAATCAAATTTCCTTTTATTTGAGTACAAACACGATATATCTATGATTAAAAATAAAGAAATTATCGAAATTTTTAATTTTAATGGCAACCGGAAGTCGGCCAACTTGAAAATCTAAAAATTAACCTAACTTTTTTGTTTTTTATCCGAATACAGTCGTGTTTGGTATCAAATTAAAGGATTTTTAATAAACTTTAAGAATTTTTAATTAAAATTTCAAATTTCAAAACAAATTTTAAGATATGTTAAATTTTAACAAAAAAATGTTAAATTTTCAAAAATAGAATCAAAATTTTCAAGAAAAAAAATGTCTAAATTTTCGAAGAAACGTCAAAAATTGCAAGAAATTAAAAAAAAAAATAAAAATTTTAAAAATTTAAAAAAAAATAGAAATGTCAAAAATAATTTTAGAACGAAATTTTTATTAAAAATCGATAGGAAATTAAATTTCCTTTAATTTGAGTATAAACATGATATATCTACGATCAAAAATATAGAAGTAATCGAAATTTTTAATTTTAATAAAAACCGGAAGTCGGCCATCTTGAATTTTTTTAATCTAACCTAACTTTTTTATTTTTTATCCGAATATAGTCGTATTTGGTATCAAATTAAAGGTTTTTAAATAAACTTTAACAATTTTTAATAAAAACTTTAATTTTTTAAACCGCCGTCTTAAAAATTAAAAAATTAACCTAACTTTTTTATTTTTTATCCGAATATAGTCGTGTTTGGTATCAAATTAAAGGATTTTTAATAAACTTTAAGAATTTTTAATTAAAATTTCAAATTTTAAAACAAATTTCAAGATATGTTAAATTTTAACAAAAAAATGTTAAATTTTCAAAATTAGAATCAAAATTTTCAAGAAATTAAAAAAAAAGATAAAAATATTTAAAATTTCAAAAAAATGTTAAAAATTTCAAAGAAAGAAATTTCAAAAATAATTTTACAACGAAATTTTTATTAAAAAACGATAGGAAATTAAATTTCCTTTAATTTAAGTACAAACACGACATATCTACGATCAAAAATAAAGAGGTAATCGAAATTTGAAATTTTAGTAAAAACCGGAAGTCGGCCATCTTGAATTTTTTTAATCTAACCTAACTTTTTTATTTTTTATCCGAATATAGTCGTATTTGGTATCAAATTAAAGGTTTTTAAATGAACTTTAACAATTTTTAATAAAAACTTTAATTTTTTTAAACCGTCATCTTAAAAATTAAAAAATTAACCTCACTTTTTTATTTTTTATCCGAATATAGTCGTGTTTGGTACCAAATTAAAGGATTTTTAATAAACTTTAAGAATTTTTAATTAAAATTTCAAATTTCAAAACAAATTTCAAGATATGTTAAATTTTAACAAAAAAATGTTAAATTTTCAAAAATAGAATCAAAATTTTCAAGAAAAAAAATGTCTAAATCTTCAAAGAAACGTCAAAAATTTCAAGAAATTAAAAAAAAAGATAAAAATTTTAAAAAAATGTTAAAAATTAAAAAAGAAGAAATGTCAAAAATAATTTTAGAACGAAATTTTTATTAAAAAACGATAGGAAATTAAATGTGCTTTAATTTAAGTACAAACATATCTATGAACAAAAATAAAGAAGTAATCGAAATTTCTAATTTTAATGACAATCGGAAGTCGGCCATCTTGAATTTTTTAAAATTAACCTAACTTTTTTATTTTTTATCCGAATATAGTCGTATTTGGTATCAAATTAAAGGATTTTTAATAAATTTTAAGAATTTTTAATTAAATTTTCAAATTAAAAAAAATTATTTACAAAAATGTTATAATTTTGTCATAAGAATCAAAATTTTCAAGAAAAAAAATGTCAAGAATTTCAAAGAAACATCAAAAATTACAAGAAATTTAAAAAAAATAAAAATTTTAAAAATTTCAAAAAAAAAAATGTCAAAAATAATTTTAGAACGAAATTTTTATTAAAAATCGATAGGAAATTAAATTTCCTTTAATTTGAGTACAAACATGATATATCTACGATCAAAAATAAAGAAGTAATCGAAATTTTTAATTTTAATAAAAACTGGAAGTCGGCCATCTTGAATTTTTAAAATCTAACCTAGCTTTTTTATTTGTTATCCGAATATAGTCGTATTTGGTATCAAATTAAAGGATTTTTAATAAGCTTTAACAATTTTTAATAAAAACTTGAATTTTTTTTAAACCGCCATCTTAAAAATTAAAAAATTAACCTAACTTTTTTATTTTTAATCGCAGATAGGTCGTGTTTGTACTCAAATTAAAGGATTTTTAATAAATTTTATGAATATTTAAGAATTTTTAAGAAAAAATTTCATTGGCGATTATTAAAAAGCAAAAATATATAAAAATGTATTTTTTTTATTCTAGAAAAAGGTTAAAGTCGACGAAGACGACGATCAACCTCGTTCAAAACGTCGACGAAAAAAGGAACTTTTAAAATGGTTAAAAACGACAACCGTGGCTTTAAAACGTTTCGAAAGGTTCTTCTGTAGAAATTATTTAAGCGAAGAGGGAGAAGGTGAAGTTTTAGAACCGGATTTTTCATCAGACGAAGAAGATTTAGATGAAAATAATGCGGAAAGTGATTTAAATCATTTAGAAAATGATGTAATTAATCCAGAAGTTGGCTTAAATAATCAAGAAATTAACCAAAATAACCCAGAAAATAATCTAAATAATTCAGAAAATAACCAAAACGAAGAAAATAATGAAAACAACTTATCGGGACAAAACGATAGTGGATTTTTTAGTACGGAAGAATTTGATGAAGTTACTGAAATTGAAGTTCCATTAACTGAAATAGATATATTCGAAAAAGAAGAAAGAATCAAAATGAGAGAACGATATTACCAATGGAACGCTTACATTCGAGATGAATTAAAAAAATACGGTCAAAACGACTTCGACATTCACGAATACGGTACAAAAATCATTGATAATTTATCCGAAGAACAACCAACACAATTTATCGACATAATAAGAAATAATACCAACATAAACAACTCAAACGATGAAAATTCAAACATCTCACGCGATATTGCAAGATATTTCGCGGCTGCTCTTCAATTAGCCAACACGGAAAACATTAAATTACAAAATTTCAAACAAGGAGAACTCGCAAATAATTTAGAGGTTATTTTAATAAATAAAGATCGACCTCACGAACATTTAGATGGATATAAAGTCGCTTCGAATGAAATCATCAAAGAGAAATTGAAAAAAATGGGGAATGTTGATGTATCGGAAGATAAAAACAACCAAAATGATCGAAATTATGAAAGAAATAGTAAAGAGAGTGGAAGAAAGTACAAAAAAATTAAATTGGGAGGTTAGTAATTTTTATTTTATCTTATTTATATATAAATAAATTTTTTTTTTATAAAGTTTTTGGCACTGTGATATTTAAAGTTGTCAAAATTCAAATTTAAATACATTTTTTTTTTTTAATTTTAAAATTTAAATAAAAATATATTTAAAGTTTTAAACAGTATTAATATTTTATTTTTAAATGTATTTAAATTTAAATTTATTTAAAATATTAAAATGATTTTTTTGAATTGTATTTTAATTTGACATTTTTTTCTAATAAAATTTAAGACATAAAAGCGACCTCTGTTGGTTGAGTTATTAATGTTTATAATTAATATATTTTAATACAATTTAAGTCTTTTATTGTATTTTTTTCCTCTTTAATTATAACTTTTTCAAACGGAAAATTCAAAAGTAAAATCTAAATGTCAAAGTAATTTATTTCTTCGTACAACATTTATTTAATAATACAAGATTTATTTTAATACAAACAAAAATTTGACAGTTAAACATAACCTAAAAATGATTTAAATTTAATTTTTTTGATCGTCATCGATTTTAACCTTCCCAACTTCTTTAATAATCTCATCTAATCGATGTAAATCTTTTAAAGACACCTCCCCGGTGCCTCTTTCAAGCGGTTTGGGTTGTTTCGGATGTGGTTTCCATCCGATCATGTTGATAATTTGAAAAGTAGCCGGAACTCCGTACCTTCCACTTTCCTCATCGTACTTTCCGTATAATTGTTCGTAAATAGCTGCAGCGGCAAACTGAGTGTCTCTGTGTAAATGTAACGAACGATTTAAAGCCGCGTTGCTCTCGGCCATTCCTTTTAAATCCCACATTAATTCGAACATGCTCGGATAATTAACAATTATTTCATCGGTGTCTATCGTTAGCATAGTGAAGCCGGCTCGGGTTAAAAGGCTTCCGATGTCTCGAACTTCGGTGAATGGTGATATGTGAGGTGATAAACCCCCTCGACGTTCTAATTCGGCTAATTGTAAAGACGAACGGAGCTCATAGAGTGTGTCTCCACCGAAAACCGAAGCCATAAAGACACCATCTTGTTTTAAAGCATTTATTATAGCTTTTAGAGCTTTTGGAAGGTCGTTTACCCAATGTAAATTTAAGCTAGAGACCACTAAATCGAGGGAATTTGAATCGAACTTAAAAAAAAAAATCAAAATTAAAAATAAAAAAGAACTTCTTTAAAATTTTAATTAATAAATTAACTTACCTGAATATTTTCTTCATCTAAAATCTGTTTTCTAACTTTAACACCTTCTCCGACACTCACCACATCTAAATTCGCTTGACTAACATCGCATAAAATAATTTCTTCGATAGAATCCGGAGAAATATGTTTAGAAACGTAACCTCTACTACAACCTATTTTTTAAAATTATACAATCCCATAAAACCAACTTTAATAACCCAACTCACCAATATCAGCCGCTAATTTAAACTTCCGTTTAATATCAAAAATTCTATCGGCAAGTCTATATCCGATCTCATCTTTAAGGTAATCGTACAAATTTACATCTAAAGCGGAAGCCGCTCGTTCTCTTTGCAACGTTTTCGTCTTCCTATCGAATATTTGCATCGCCCCATCGCTTAAATCGTTTTTTATTTGAGGTTTCGCAGGTGAGAGTGATAATTTCCTTTGTGAAATTTGTGAATATAAACTAAAAAGTATCGGAACTGTTTTTTGGCGAATGGTAATATTAATTAATGACATTATAAAACTATTTTTGTGATTAAAAGAGTTATTTTAAACGAAAATCGTTGAAAACATTTTTTGAGGTTATGTTATATAGGTGGTTTAAAATGAGTTGATTATTATTATGGGATTTATTTAAAAGGAAATTAAATTTTTATTTTATAAAAATTAATCGGTTTATTTTAAATTGGTATTTTAATTATTTAAAAGAAAATTATTCTGTATGATAGCTTAAAAATGATTTTTAAATTATAATTTTGAATTTAAAATTTAAATAATTAATCGTGTTAATTTATATAGTCTGTATATCCTTTATGACAACCTATATAGATGGTATAAAATAACCTGATGGGATTTATTTATAAAAAGATTCTTTTTTTGCTTTATAAAAATTAATTGGTTAATTTTAAAATAATATTTTAGTTAATTAAAAGAAAATAATTCATTTTGATAAATTAAAAATACGTTTTAAAATTATAATTTTAAATTTAAAATTCAAATAATTAATCGAATTTATTAAATAGACTATATGTAACATAACCTATAATTTTGACAACTAAGCTAAAATTTTAAAACGATCTTTTTACATTTATTTATTTATTAAAATGGATAATTTAAACCAATATAAAGTTGAATTATCACCACCGACGGTTTACTACATTCCAAATTTTATAACGCACGATGAAGAACAGGAAATCCTTAAAAAAATCTATGAAGTTCCGAAACCGAAATGGACTTTTTTAAAAAATCGTAGATTACAAGATTACGGAGGGATTCCGCATAAAAACGGAATGGTGGTCGAAAAAATACCCTCTTGGTTAGATATTTACTTAGATAAAGTCTCCCAATTAAACGTTTTTAATGGAAAGCGAGCTAATCACGTATTAGTCAACGAGTACCTTCCAGGACAAGGAATTATGCCCCATTTGGATGGTTCGTTATTTTATCCCACCATCACAACGATATCGTGCGGTTCCCACACCATTTTGGAATTCTTAGAGGATTATAATGGGAAAAGAGTGCCGATATGTTCGTTATTACTTGAACGCTACAGTTTGGTGATTTTACAAGGTGATATGTACAATAAATATTTACATTGTATTAACGAGGTGGATGAGGATGTTGTTAGTGAGTCTTGCGTTAATTTGAAGAAGTGCGGAGAGATTTTTTGTATCGGGGAGAAGTTAAAACGAGAAACTAGGGTCAGTTTAACTATTAGAAATGTTCCGAAAGTTGCCAAAGTGGATTTATTAGGTTTAATTATGAATAAAAAGTGATTTTTTTTATAAATGGATTTTTATAAAAGTTTATAATGTTATAAAAGGGGTTTTTAATAAGTTATAAATGCATTTAAGGTAAATCAAGTGATCTGTGTATTATTTTTAAATAAAAATTATTTTTTATTGTAATAATAAAAGTTAAACTTTTTTTTTTAATATAATTAGTAATTTTTTTTAATATTATTTAATTTAAATGAAATTAGTTAAAGTTAGGCAACCAAAATAACTTTGATTTTATTTGGGTTGCCTAATTTTTTTTTAATTTATTTTATTTTAATTAACATTTTATTTTTAAATTTTAATGAATTTTAAAGAGAAAATAAATTAATTTGAATTATTTTATTAAAAACTTCAAACTTGATTTTTTTTTTATAAATTTTTTTAAGTAACAAAAAGGTTATGTTTTCAATCTGTCAAAATAACATTTATTAAAAATGAAACACCAATTTTCTTTTTTAAATAAACGTTTTATTCGTCACATCCTTACAATAAACACGTTAAAGGAAGTAAGTTCTTGGTCTACGAACCGAGAACCGATTCATCAACTTCCTCTGTTGTATACGCTTGGGCAACGGGAATCTAATCGTAGAGTCGTGGAATTGCTTCACTTGTGGTCTCCTGCAAGCCGAAGCTTTTACTTCTTCCACTTTAATAACCTAAATGGATAAAAAATATCGCAATTATTAAAAATTATTTAAAAAATGCAATAACTTACTTGAATTGAGTGAGCGCGAGCACGATGGCGAGCTCCCATATCACGGTAGCATTGTGTAACTGCTCCGGAAACACTTAAATCGCGATATTCGCGGTACATGTTGTGCGTTCCGGATCTAGAATCGTATCTTAACCAAATACCAAAGTTTTTGATTTTAATTGGAGTCTTTTCGGGAATCGGACGAACCGAGACGATCTCTCCGGTGGATTTCTTAAACTTTTTAAGCTGTCTTAAAAAGTACCAAAAGCGGGATTTCGCTACGATCGGATCGGGGGCGAAAATCCTCATTTTATACAAAGGGGTTTCCTTTTCTTTCTCCGTGGGCAATTTACGCCCGATTACTTCGAATTCTTTCAACTGAAACAAAAAGATTAATTGGTTAAAATGGATTTTTAGAAAGACAACACGTGGACATAACCTCAAAACATCAAAACGTCAAAATGGTTGTTTTCTTAAAAGTTTTACAGTGATGTTAATAAAATGTAGTGGATAGTTTGGGGGATATTTAGACGATTTTGAGGGTTGGTTTATTTTATTAAAGGGTGATTTTAATAAAAATAGTGAAAACAAACCTCTCCTTTGGCTTTCATGGCTGCGGCGTCAACGAAAAGGAACCGGAAATTTACGCTTACACAAACGTCAAATGTGAATTCTATGTGAAGTTAGCTACGAATTTAGTTTAAAATTTATTTAGAATTTTATTTATTTAACTTTAATTTTTGATAATTAATTGTAATTTAAATATAGTTTTAATAATTGTTGATGAAAAAGGAAATTAATTGTCTTTTAAAGAAGGTTAAAAAAGATTTTAATCGGATTGCTATAAAGGTCGGTTTTACAAACAATTAATCTTAAAATTCTAAAGAATTAAACTTATAATATTATTTATATTAATAAAACATTCAATTTTATTTAAGAATTAATCGGTTTTAAGTAATTTTTTATTTTAAATATAAAAATTAAGGAAATTATTTTTAGCTTAGTTTTAAACCAGGATGAAGTTGAATTAGTTTATACTAGATGTCGCTAATCATCTTGTTAATAATTAATTCAAAAATTTGAAATAATTAAACTGAAAATAATACTTATATTAATAAAAAATTAATTTTTATTTAGAAATTAATCAATTTTAGTTAATTCTTTATTTTAAATATAAATATTAAAGAATTATTTTTAAATTTTTGCCAATATAAAGTTAGATTAGTTCATACTAGATGTCACTAATCATCTTGTTAATAATCAATTAAAAGTTTTTAAATAATTAAACTTAAAATAATGTTTATACTAATTAAAAATTAATTTTTATTTAGAAACTAATCGATTTTGATGAATTTTTTATTTTAAATATATAGAATAAGAAATTATTTTTTATTTAAATCAGTATAAAGTTGTATTAGTTCATATTAGATGTCACTAATCATCTGTTTAATAATCAATTAAAAAATTTTAAATAATTAAACTTAAAATAATGTTTATATTAATTAAAAATTAATTTTTATTTAGAAACTAATCGATTTTAATGATTTTTTTATTTTAAATATATAGAATAAGAAATTATTCTTGGATTTAAATCAGTATAAAGTTGTATTAGTTCATACTAGATGTCACTAATCATCTGTTTAATAATCAATTAAAAAATTTTAAATAATTAAACTTAAAATAATATTTATACTAATAAAAAATTAATTTTTATTTAGAAACTAATCGATTTTAATGAATTTTTTATTTTAAATATATAGAATAAGAAATTAGTTTTGCATTTAAATCAGTATAAAGTTGTATTAGTTCATACTAGATGTCACTAATCATCTGTTTAATAATCAATTAAAAAATTTTAAATAATTAAACTTAAAATAATATTTATACTAATAAAAAATTAATTTTTATTTAGAAACTAATCGATTTTAATCAATTCTTTATTTTAAATATAAATATTAAAGAAATTATTTTAAACCTATGGTTTAAACCAGTATAAAGTTTGATTAGTTCATACTAGATGTCATTAGTCATCTTGTTAAAATTTCTTTATAAAAATTTTAAATGATTAAACTTAAAATAACACTTAAATCAATTAAAAAGTGATTTTTATATAATAATTAATCGATTTTAATCAATTTTTTATTTTAAATATAAATTTTAAAGAAATTATTTTTAACTTAAATTTAAACCTGTATAAAGTTTGATTGACTCATACTAGATGTCATTAGTCATCTTGTTAAAATTTCTTTATAAAAATATAAAAATTCTAAATAATTAAACTTAAAATAACACTTAAATCAATTAAAAAGTGATTTTTATTTAATAATTAATCGATTTTAATCAATTTTTTATTTTAAATATAAATCTTAAAGAAATTATTTTTAGCTTAAATTTAAACCTGTATAAAGTTTGATTGGCTCATACTAGATGTCATTAGTCATCTTGTTAGAATTTCTTTATAAAAATATAAAAATTCTAAATAATTAAACTTAAAATAACACTTATATTAATTAAAAAGTGATTTTTATTTAATAATTAATCGATTTAAATCAATTCTTTATTTTAAATATAAAGATTAAATTGTTTGTAGTTTAAAATCTTTTGCGTACATGGGTACATGTTTATTTTCATTCTATCTTTCGACATTTGACAGTTGTCACTGATACAACAACAGAACAGCTAAAATGTAAAAATGGCCGCTGCTGGTAGTGAAAGTTTGCCAACAACCCAACAAAACGCCGTTTTTAACGTGGAAACGCCCGACAGACCCTCCAGATCGCCCTCCTTGACGTCTTTTAGGGATATACAATGGTCGCTGTTTACGTCAGCGCCCGGGAAACGACGTCCCGTCAAAACACCCAAAGGTTAGTTTATAATTTGAGGTTATGTTCATTTTATTTCTATATTTTTATATAGTTTTAAAATTTACAATAAAAAATAAAGAATTTAAAGTTAACTTTTTGTTTAAAAAAAGGAATAGTATGTTTTGAACACTAGAAGGTAGATGGTAGCACTGAATCCTGGAAATTATTGATTTTCCAACCCCTTCCAAAGCTCATTCGTGAAAAATCGATTTTCTTGGTGACTCAGTTTCGTTTAATTTCTCTCGGTTTTTCTTGGATTTGTTCAGTTGGTCGTTGGATTTTTTCGAGAATTAGTAAGTAAAGGAAGCTGAAGTAAGTAAAAAGTGGTTGTCGGTGGTTTCATTTGGGGGTTCAAATGAAACTGACGGAAATGGTGGAGACCCCGAACCATGTTAACATGGAACAGGAGATGGCCGGCGCTCAAGACACCATTTATCTGTGCAATTTTCGCGTTTCCGTCGACGGCGAATGGCTCTGTTTGAAGGAATTGCAAGACGTCGGCTTTAATATGCAAGATTCGGTCGTTCAATCGGTTTCTACGCCCTCCCCAGAAATTCCCGTTCAATCTTTTGGTAAATAAATAAATTTTAAAGAAAAATTTTTAAATTATCTCACCCCGTATATTAAAATTTAATTTTTTCTTTTTAATTAAGTTATTTTTTCTCTTTAACAATATAGGAAGAGACCCCGCAGCTATCGAAAGAAGCAACTTAGTAAACATAAGCAAACTAGTCGTGAAAGAACTCATCGAACAGTCTCTCCGTTACGGTCGGATGTTGGATTCGGATCATATGCCTCTTCAACACTTCTTTATAGTCTTGGAACACGTCCTTCGACACGGTTTACGTCCGAAGAAAGGTTTATTGGGTCCTAAAAAGGAACTTTGGGATATTTTACAAACCGTCGAAAAATACGCAAGCGAAGCACAAGACATAACAGCGAGCGTTCGTGATCTCCCAACCGTTAGAACGCATATGGGTCGGGCTAGAGCTTGGTTACGATTAGCTTTAATGCAGAAGAAATTAGCCGATTATCTTAAAGTGTTGATGGATAATAAAGACGAGGCTTTAGTTGAGTATTTTGAACCGGAAGCTTTGATGTTGAGTGATGAGGCGATTATTATTATTGGGTTGTTGGTTGGGTTGAATGTGATTGATTGTAATTTGTGCGTTAAAGAGGAGGATTTGGATTGTCCGCAAGGTGTTATTGATTTTTCGCTTTATTTGAGGTCGTCGAATCAAGTAACTGAGACGGCTAATGATGAACACGAGGGGGATAATATGACTACGGTTTTAGATCAGAAGAATTATATTGAGGAATTAAATCGACATTTAAAGTAATTATTAATATATATGCGGTGAAATCTCTCTTGTGCGGACACCAACGGGACCCATTAAAAGTGTCCGTTTAAGTGAAATGTAATTATATGAGAGTCAGATGATTCTATGAGAACCTGTCCATCTAAGGGAGGTTTAAAAGGGGTGTTCGCAAAGAGGAATTTCACTGATATATATTTTTTCTGTTTGGTGGATTTTTATTTTTCTTTTTATTTGAATAAAAGTTACTTTTTTTAAAATAAATAGTAATTCTAATATTATTTAATTTAATTGAAATTAGCTATAGTTATGCAACCAAAATAACTTTGATGTTATTTGGGTTGGGTTGTTTGGAAATTTTATTTTAATTAAAATTTTCAAATTGATTTTTATTTTCTTTTTATTTGATGGATTTTTATATTTATTTTTTATTTGATGGATTTTAATTTTATTTTTTTATTTGATGGATTTTTATTATTTTATTAATAAATGTTTATTTTTAGTGCGACTGTAACGAATTTACAAGCGAAAGTGGAGTCGCTAACGACGACGAACGCTTTAATGAAGGAGGATTTGGCTATAGCTAAAAATAGTTTGATGACCCTCTTTGAGGAGAATAAACAGCTTAAAATGGAACTGGGAAAGGATCAGGAACGTCCGAAAGACGGGCAAGTTACCGCCAGCGTTCAAATAAGTAACGTGTCGGAGAACGAAGAAAGTAAAGACAAAGAGGCGAACGTGTGCGCGGAGATAAACGAGTTGAAGCAGCGTTTGGATGAGGAGCGGAGGTTGAGGAGCGAATCCGATAAGGAATTACAGTTACAGGTTGGTAGAAATTTAAAAATTATTAAAAGAAGTAAGTATAATTTATATGAGAAAGTTAAATTATTAGTTTGTGTTTGAAAGTACTTAAAAAGAAAATTGGTTTGTTGCTAAAGTTGCTAATTTGTGTGTTATTGAAATGGCAACAAGTAAGAAAACACATTTTGAGTGTTTAAATCATAGATTAATAAGTACATAAACGGAGCCGTTTGAAAAGAGGAATTTATTTTAGCAATAAGGGTAGAGTAGTTACGCTTCGATGAGTTTTCTTGTGACTTGTCTGCGTTTGGCATTTTGTATGATATCTACCGGATGTGTCAATGAAAATTGTATTAAATTAAACCTAAAACATTTTATTTTAATCTAAAAAAGACGGATTTTCTCTAATTAATATCAAAAAATTAAAAAAAAGTCTTAAAGATGGGAATATTTGACATAACCTAACATTAAAATTTTAGTACATTTAAAAAAAATCGTACAGACTTTATTTATAGAAATAAAAATATGATGCTTATATTAAATTAAACCTAAAACATTCTATTTTAATTTAAAAAAGTCTGATTTTTTCTAATTAGTATCAAAAAATTTAAAAAAATTCTTAAAGATTATGTTTATTGACATAACCTAATTTTTCCAAAATTATCAAATTACCAATTACCAAATTTTTATTATCTAACATCTAGATTTTTATTTATTGTTTTAAAATAGACATTTTAATCTGTCTTTAGTATCAAATTTTTTTCCTTAATTTTCATAAATAAAGTCTTGGGGATTTTTTAAAGTTGATCAATTTTTTAGAGGTTAGAAACGTCAAATTTTTTAGAGGTTTAGAAAAAAATTCTTAACTCAAAATTTTTATTACCTAACATCTAGATTTTTATTTATTGTTTTAAAATAGACATTTTAATTTATCTTTGGAATCAATTTTTTTTTCTTAATTTTCATAAATAAAGTCTTGGAGATTTTTTAAAGTTGACCAATTTTTTAAAGTTGGTCAAATTTTTAAAGATTAGAAACATCAAATTTTTTAGAGGTTTAGAAAAAAATTCCTAACTAAAAGTTTTTATTATCTAACATCTAGATTTTGATTTATTGTTTTAAAATAGACATTTTAATTTATCTTTAGAATCAAATTTTTTTCCTTAATTTTCATAAATAAAGTCTTGGGGATTTTTTAAAGTTGATCAATTTTTTAGAGGTTAGAAATGTCAAATTTTTTAGAGGTTTAGAAAAAAATTCCTAATTCAAAATTTTTATTATCTAACATTAGATTTTTATTTATTGTTTTAAAATAGACATTTTAATCTGTCTTTAGTATAATTTTTTTTTTCTTAATTTTTATAAATAAAGTCTTGGGGATTTTTTAAAGTTGACCAATTTTTTAGAGGTTAGAAATGTCAAATTTTGTAGAGGTTTAGAAAAAAATTCCTAACTCAAAATTTTTATTATCTAACATCTAAATTTTTATTTATTGTTTTAAAACAGACATTTTAATCTGTCTTTAGTATAATTTTTTTTTCTTAATTTTTATAAATAAAGTCTTGGGGATTTTTAAAGTTGACCAATTTTTTAGAGGTTAGAAATGTCAAATTTTGTAGAGGTTTAGAAAAAAATTCCTAACTCAAAATTTTTATTATCTAACATCTAGATTTTTATTTATTGTTTTAAAATAGACATTTTAATTTATCTTTAGAATCAATTTTTTTTTCTTAATTTTCATAAATAAAGTCTTGGGGATTTTTTAAAATTGATCAATTTTTTAGAGGTTAGAAATGTCAAATTTTGTAGAGGTTTAAAAAAAAATTTCTAACTCAAAATTTTTATTATCTAACATCTAGATTTTTATTTATTGTTTTAAAATAGACATTTTAATTTATCTTTGGAATCAATTTTTTTTTCTTAATTTTCATAAATAGAGTTTTGGGGATTTTTTTAAGTTGACTAATTTTTTAGAGGTTAGAAATGTCAAATCTTTTAGAGGTTTAGAAAAAAATTCCTAACTCAAAATTTTTATTATCTAACATCTAGATTTTTATTTATTGTTTTAAAATAGACATTTTAATTTATCTTTAGTATTAATTTTTTTTCTTAATTTTCATAAATAAAGTCTTGGGGATTTTTTAAAGTTGACCAATTTTTTAGAGGTTAGAAATGTGAAATTTTGTGTAATTTTTTTTTTTTTTATTTTTAGGTAATAATTGGAAGAAAATTGACTTTTTTATTACAAAATAGAATATTTTAACTTTCAACTAGTATTAAATAAACATGAATTACAGTGATATTTTCTTTGTACGGACACCAACGGGATCCATCAAAACTATCTGGTTAAGAGGGGTGTCCGCTTAAGAGAAATGAGAAGTAATTTAATAAGAGTCAGATGATCCCATGAGATATTGTCTGTATAAGGAGGTGTCCGTTCAAGAAAGGTGTCCGCAAAGGGCAATCTACCAGGAAGAAGAAAAACAATGTTAATTTTGCTTTAAATTTTATTCTGTATTTTTCCTTCAACGAATTTTTATCTGCATTTATACATTGAGCGTAATTTTCGAATATCAATCGGACTTAATTTATCTCTTTGACCAACTATAACATTATTAGTAGGTTTCTAAAAGTTAGAAAAGTTATTTTTAACTAAAAACAAACACTTAATTGATTTTACCTTTGGAACTATTGTTGGTTTAGTCCCCGGATTCACACTAAAAGCATATCTACTATAATGTAAAATCGAACCGTAATCGTATGGAACTCCAAAAGTAGTAGTAGTTTTATTATCGTACTTTAAAAAGTAACGTTCGGCTCCTTTTTTAATGTTTTGTGTTAAAATTGAGATGTAATCGTCTCTATCGAATCGACTGTGTTCGTGATAAAATCCGGCGGCGTGCATTAGTTCATGAGCGACCGTTCCAAATCTAAAAGTACAACTGGGTGCTTGTAAATTCACAATTTGCCTTCCGCCTAATTTACCAACGTTGGAGTAACATCCGTCCTTTTTATTTGTAATATCTATGTAATCCTTATCTTTGGTAGTTCTCGGTCTAAATTTTATGCAAGTATTTTTATGAAAATTGTCAAATGCTAACCGAATATTTTGCAAATCTGACGATTTAAATTGACTGCTTATAACGTAGGGGATTTGTGCACCTGGCCACTGAAATTGTGATCCTACGATTCCATTTTTGGATATTTCGTCTGGATATTCATCTATATCGGATTCAAAACGGTCGCCTAATTCCTCCGGGTTCCCTATTTGATGCTCCATCCAAGCTGCAACTCGTTTTCCTGTATCGGTAAACTCATCTATTAGTCTTCGAGCTTGGATGTTGTTTTCCAATTGAATAAAATCCAATTTTAAACACAGTATTAAAACCAAGTAAAAGATGTTTTTAAACATTATGAGAGTTTTAAAAAAGTATAAAGAAGAAAAAGGGTTTTTAAAAAAGAGGATTTTATATATTATGGAAAATTATTAAAATTTATTTTAATTTTTTAGGTGATATGCCGTTCGTCTAGACAAAAAATTGATATCTAAATAAATATAATTTTTTTTTGTGGGGACTTTATTTTTTTTAATTAATCAATGAAAGTTGTATTAATTGAAAGTTAAAATATTCTATTTTCTAATAAAAAAATCAATTTTGTTCTAATTATCACCCAAAAACTTAAAAAAATTTATAAAGGTGACAAAAATTTTTTTAACCTAACTTTTTTAAAAAAAATTTACCAAATTTAAAAAATCGTGGAGATTTTATTTTTAAAGATTAAGAAATCATTTTTACTTTAAATGAAACTTAAAAGATTCTATTTTAAATTAAAAAAGACAGATTTATTCCAAATATTACCAAAAAAATTAAAATAAAAAAAATTCTTAAAGTTGGAATTTTTTTTTGACAGGTTACTAACCTCACTTTTTTAAAAATTTCATCAAATTTAAAAAATCGCACAGACTTTATTTTTAAAGATTAAGAAATGATTTTTACTATAAATGAAACCTAAAAGATTCTATTTAAAATTATTAAAGACAGATTTATTCTAAATAGTATAAAAAAGATTAAAAAAAATCTTAAAGTTGGAATTTTTTTTTTTGACAGATTACTAACCTTACTTTTTAAAAAATTTCATAAAATTTAAAAAATCACCCAGACTTTATTTTTAAAGATTAAGAAATGATTTTTATTTTAAATGAAATCTAAAAGATTCTATTTTAAATTAAAAAAGACGGATTTGTTCTAAATATTACCAAAAAAAATTAAAAAAATTTTTAAAGTTGGAATATTTTTTTGACAGGTTACTAACCTTACTTTTTAAAAAATTTCATCAACTTTAAAAAATCGCACAGACTTTATTTTTAAAGATTAAGAAATGATTTTTACTTTAAATGAAACCTAAAAGATTTTATTTTAAATTATAAAAGACGGATTTATTCTAGATATTACCAAAAAAATTTAAAAAATTTTTAAAGTTGGATTTTTTTTTTTGACAGGTTACTAACCTTACTTTTTAAAAAATTTCATCAATTTTAAAAAATCGCCCAGACTTTATTTTTAAAGATTAAGAAATGATTTTCACTTTAAATGAAACCTAAAAGATTCCATTTTAAATTAAAAAAGACAGATTTGTTCTAATTATTACCAAAAAAATTAAAAAAATTTTTAAAGTTGGAATATTTTTTTGACAGGTTACTAACCTTACTTTTTAAAAAATTTCATTAATTTTAAAAAATCGCCCAGGCTTTATTTTTAAAGATTAAGAAATGATTTTTACTTTAAATGAAACCTAAAAGATTCTATTTTAAATTAAAAAAGACGGATTTATTCTAAATATTACCAAAAAAATTAAAAAAATTCTTAAGGTTGGAATATTTTTTTGACAGATAATTAACCTTACTTTTTAAAAAATTTCATCAATTTTAAAAAATCGCACAGATTTTATTTTTAAAGATTAAGAAATGATTTTTACTTTAAATGAAACCTAAAGGATTCTATTTTAAATTATTAAAGACAGATTTATTCTAAATATTACCAAAAAAATTTAAAAAATTCTTAAAATTGGAATATTTTTTTGACAGGTCACTAATTTTACTTTTAAAAAAATTTCATCAATTTTAAAAAATCGCCCAGACTTTATTTTTAAAGATTAAGAAATGATTATTATTTTAAATGAAAACTAAAAAATTCTATTTTAAATTAAAAAAAGACAGATTTGTTCTAATTATTACCAAAAAAATTAAAAAAATTTTTAAAGTTGGAATATTTTTTTTGACAGGTTACTAACCTTACTTTTTAAAAAATTTAATCAATTTTAAAAAATCGTCCAGACTTTATTTTTAAAGATTAAAAAATGATTTTTACTTTAAATGAAACCTAAAAGATTCTATTTTAAATTAAAAAACACAGATTTATTCCAAATATTACCAAAAAAATTAAAAATAAAAAAATTCTTAAAGTTGAAATATTTTTTTGGCAGATTATTAACCTCACTTTTTAAAAAATTTCATCAACTTTAAAAAATCGCACAGATTTTATTTTTAAAGATTAAGAAATGATTTTTACTTTAAATGAAACCTAAAAGATTCTATTTTAAATTAAAAGAGACAGATTTATTCCAAATAATATCAAAAAAATTTAAAAAAATTCTTAAAGTTGGAATATTTTTTTGACAGGTTACTAACCTCACTTTTTTAAAAATTTCATCAATTTTAAAAAATCGCCCAGACTTTATTTTTAAAGATTAAGAAATGATTTTTTCACCAAATTAAACCTAAAAGTATCTATTTTTGATTATAAAAGTCGAATTTATTCCAAATATTACCAAAAAAATTAAAAAAATTCTTAAAGTTGGAATGTTTTTTTTTACGATTTCACGCGGTTTGCACGAAAAGTAGGTCAAGAGAAAGAACATAATTCACCTCGATTCTACGACTACGACGTCGCAACCTTTCATTATTCACTTCTAACTCTGTCGTCTAATAAAACGACCGGAAACGCACCAAATACACTTTCCGTTAACGCGTGGAGCGCATTCCTCGCGCTACGCAAAGAAGCGAAATCGTTTTTAGTCAGCGCGAACTCAGCGATTAAGTCGTTTCGTTTCATTTCGTTTCGTTTCGAAGGTTACAATTGTTATAAACTGTTATTTTCGCCGCTGCTATTGTAAATCGTGACGCGAGTTAGTCAGTCAGTCAGTTGATTTCTAAACGTTCGCGTTTAACGATTACATAAACGCATTTTAATTATTTACGTCAATAAATAGTTAAAATGAAATAAATAAACAAACAAGTTTTCTTTCTTATCGGGATTTTTTTAAATTCTTATCTTAAATTCTTGACTTTAATAATGAAATTCAAGGTAGTAATAATAAAATTCAAAGTGCCGAATGTAAAAGATAGATAGTGCGAAAATTATTATCGCGTTTATTTTCGTATTCGAGTGCGAAATTAACTAAGTGTGATTAGTCATCGAGTCGGTTTTTAATTTGAAAGTGATTACTGATTGCAATTTTGTAATTTTACTGATTACAAAGAAAAAATTGATAAGTAAAAACATGTGTAAGTTTTGCCTGCCGTTTCCCTGCTTAAAATCATTGGATTTTTGTGGGTTTTTAATCGAAAATGATATTACAAACGAAGCGGAAGTTTTGGTAAATAAATAATCACCTTTATGATTTTTTTTTAATTTTTTGGGTAATGTTTAGAATAAATTCGACTTTTATTATCAAAAATAGATATTTTTAGGTTTAATTTGGTGAAAAAAACATTTCTTAATCTTTAAAAATAAAGTCTGGGTGATTTTTTAAAGTTGATGAAATTTTTTAAAAAGTAGGGTTAGTAATCTGTCAAAAAAATATTCCAACTTTAAGAATTTTTTTGATTTTTTTGGTAATATTTAGAATAAATCTGTCTTTTTTAATTTAAAATAGAATCTTTTAGGTTTCATTTAAAGTAAAAATCATTTCTTAATCTTTAAAAATAAAGTGTGGGCGATTTTTGAAAGTTGATGAGATTTTTAAAAAAGTGAGGTTAGTAACCTGTCAAAAAAATATTCCAATTTTAAGAATTTTTTTGATTTTTTTGGTAATATTTAGAATAAATCTGTCTTTTTTAATTTAAAATAAAATTTTTTAGGTTTCATTTAAAGTAAAAATCATTTCTTAATTTAAAAAAATAAAGTCTCCACGATTTTTTTAATTTGGTCAAAATTTTTTTAAAAAGTTAGGTTAGAAATGTCAAAAATTTTTACCAACTTTGAAAATTTTTTTAATTTTTTTGGTAAAGTTTAGAATAAAACGGTCTTTTTTAATTAAAAATAGAATGTTTTAACTTTCATTTAAAGAAAGATTTATTTCAAAATTATTAAAAATGAATTTTTGATGAATTTTTTTTAAAATGGTAAATTTTCTAACCTAAAAAAATTTTTACCAACTTTGAAAATTTTTTTAATTTTTTTGATAAAGTTTAGAATAAAACGCTCCTTTTTAATTAAAAATAGAATGTTTTAACTTTCATTTAAAGAAAAATTTATTTCAAAATTATTAAAAATGAATTTTTGATGAATTCTTTTTTAAATGGTAAATTTTCTAACCTAAAAAAATTTTTACCAACTTTGAAAATTTTTTTAATTTTTTTGGTAAAGTTTAGAATAAATCTGTCTTTTTTAATTAAAAATAGAATATTTTAACTTTCATTTAGAGAAAGATTTATTTCAAAATTGTTAAAAATGAATTTTTTATGATTTTTTTTTAAATGGTAAATTTTCTAACCTAAAAAATTTTTACCAACTTTGAAAATTTTTTTAATTTTTTTGGTAAAGTTTAGAATAACGCGGTCTTTTTTAATTAAAAATAGAATCTTTTAACTTTCATTTAAAGAAAAATCTATTTCAAAATTGTTAAAAATGAATTTTTGATGAATTTTTTTTTTAAAACGGTTAATTTTCTAACCTAAAAAAATTTTTACCAACTTTGAAAATTTTTTTAATTTTTTTGGTAAAGTTTAGAATAAAACGGTCTTTTTTAATTAAAAATAGAATATTTTAACTTTCATTTAAAAAAAGATTTATTTCAAAATTATTAAAAATGAATTTTTGATGAATTTTTTTAAATGGTTAATTTTCTAACCTAAAAAAATTTTTACCAACTTTGAAAATATTTTTAATTTTTTTGGTAAAGTTTAGAATAAAACGGTCTTTTTTAATTAAAAATAGAATGTTTTAAATTTCATTTAGAAAAAAATCAAAGCAAAATCTTTAAAAATGAATTTTTGGCGAATTTTTAAAGTTGACTGATTTAAAATTAAAATGAATAGTAATTGAAGAGTGAAAAATAGAAATATTTTTTTGCAGTTGAGTTGTTATGAAACCAATTTGCGTGGTTAAATTTATGTAAATTTATTCATCATTGGATAACTTTGTTATTTGTTATTTAAATTTTCATTTTTTTAGATGGATCTAAAAGCTGAAATGGAAGTAGCGATGAAACTCCTCGAAAAGGACATTCACGAGAAACAAGACACGATAATCTCCCTCCGAAGACAACTGGACGATATTAAATTAATCAATTTGGAAATGTACAAGAAATTACAGGCAAGTAAACGTTAAGAGAAAAGTTCTCATCCGTACAAGTTATTCATCATTCAAAATCATCTTCATTTAGTTCCAAAAATATCATTCATTTTAGTTTGTAAGTTGAATCAAATAAAAAAAATAAAAATAAAAAAGTAAAGTGTTTGAAAAATTGGAAAATGAATATTATTCAAACACGTTTTGTGGTTTGAATAAATCGGTAGGAATGCGAGTCGGAGTTGACGCAAAAAGGAGAGGTGGTCAGTCGGCTTCAAGCTAAAGCCGGACAAATCGGGAAGATCCTCAGCAACTTGGAGAAGTACAATCATTTGGTCGCGGAGAGGAAATCGCCCGGCGATCGACGCGCTTCGATCAAACGATCGGAAAGTCGGGATTCTACTACTTCAATTTCCGAAAATTCCGGAAATCAGCAAGCTACTAAGAATGGAGGAGGTGACGTCGTTGGTGATGAAGATAGAAAAAAGTGCGCTCGAATTGAAGAATAATAAACTCTTATATGACTAGTTAATAACTTATTTAATGATTATAATTATTAAATAATTTAAAAAAGGGCTGATAATTAGTAATCGGAGAGAATGGAAATGAGAGATGGGAATTATCGGTAGTAATAAAGAGGTGATTTGTATGTGTGTGTATTTCAGGAGTGCGAGGGTTCCCTTAAGCATAAGACGGAGCTCATTGCCAAGCTCGAGGCTAAGTCGCAAGCCATGTCCGACTCGATACACACCTTAGAGGCTAAGTACGTACTTCATTACGAGCTTTTCAATATTCATTCTCTTATAAATTTCAAAAAGAAAAATGATTATGACAAAAGTAAAAAAATAAAATTAAAAAGAATTAAACAAAAACTATTTAAAGTGAGATTATTTATTGTTAGAAGTATAAAAATATGAAATATACAACTAATTCAGAAAGAAAAATGATGTTTAAATGTCATCTTGACGTTTCAAAAATTAAATGTCAAAAATGACAGTTAAAAGAAATTCAAATCTAACCTAAAAATATCGTTTTGATTAAAATTTACGTTTGCAAGATGTCAAATTAACTGTTAAATGTCAACTTGACGTGTCAAAAATGAAAATGTCAAAAATGACAGTTAAAAGAAATTCAAATCTAACCTAAAAATATCGTTTTGATTAAAATTTACGTTTGCAAGATGTCAAATTAATTGTTAAATGTCAACTTGAAGTGTCAAAAATGACAGTTAAAAAAAATTCAAATCTAACCTGAATATCGTTTTGATTAAAATTTACGTTTGCAAGATGTCAAATTAATTGTTAAATGTCAACTTGACGTGTCAAAAATGACAGTTAAAAGAAATTCAAATCTAACCTAAAAATGTTGTTTTGATTAAAATTAACGTTTGCAAGATGTCAAATTAACTGTTAAATGTCAACTTGACGTGTCAAAAATGAAAATGTCAAAAATGACAGTTAAAAGAAATTTAAATCTAACCTAAAAATGTTGTTTTGATTAAAATTAACGTTTGCAAGATGTCAAATTAACTGTTAAATGTCAACTTGACGTGTCAAAAATGAAAATGTCAAAAATGACAGTTAAAAGAAATTCAAATCTAACCTAAAAATATCGTTTTGATAAAAAGTAAAGTTTGCAAAAAGTCTAAATTAATTTTTCAAATCTCGATTTTTTTAAACTGTCACTTTGACAGTTCATTTCTAAAAAACCAAACGAGATATTTTAATTTCGTTTGATATTTTAAAAACTACATATTTTCATTTACAATTGTTGTTAATTTGATTTAAATCCAATAATTTTTCTTTAACCTATAAAATTTTTTGTACTTATGAAATTTTTCAAATCTCGATTTTTTAAAACTCACTTTGACAGTTCATTTCTTAAAAACCAAAAGAGATATTTTAATTCCATCTGATATTTTAATTCCATCTGATATTTTAAAAACTACATATTTTCATTTACAATTGTTGATAATTTGATTTAAATCTAATAATTTTTCTTTAACCTATTAAATTTTTTATACTTATGAAAATTTTCAAAACTTGATTTTTTTAAACTCACTTTGACAGTTCATTTCTTAAAAACCAAACGAGATATTTTAATTTCGTTTGATATTTTAAAAACTACATATTTTCATTTACAATTGTTGTTAATTTGATTTAAATCCAATAATTTTTCTTTAACCTATAAAATTTTTTGTACTTATGAAATTTTTCAAATCTCGATTTTTTAAAACTCACTTTGACAGTTCATTTCTTAAAAACCAAAAGAGATATTTTAATTCCATCTGATATTTTAATTCCATCTGATATTTTAAAAACTACATATTTTCATTTACAATTGTTGATAATTTGATTTAAATCTAATAATTTTTCTTTAACCTATTAAATTTTTTATACTTATGAAAATTTTCAAAACTTGATTTTTTTAAACTCACTTTGACAGTTCATTTCTTAAAAACCAAACGAGATATTTTAATTTCGTTTGATATTTTAAAAACTACATATTTTCATTTACAATTGTTGTTAATTTGATTTAAATCCAATAATTTTTCTTTAACCTATAAAATTTTTTGTACTTATGAAATTTTTCAAATCTCGATTTTTTAAAACTCACTTTGACAGTTCATTTCTTAAAAACCAAAAGAGATATTTTAATTCCATCTGATATTTTAAAAACTACATATTTTCATTTACAATTGTTGTTAATTTGATTTAAATCCAATAATTTTTCTTTAACCTATAAAATTTTTTGTACTTATGAAATTTTTCAAATCTCGATTTTTTAAAACTCACTTTGACAGTTCATTTCTTAAAAACCAAAAGAGATATTTTAATTCCATCTGATATTTTAAAAACTACATATTTTCATTTACAATTGTTGATAATTTGATTTAAATCTAATAATTTTTCTTTAACCTATTAAATTTTTTGTACTTGTGAAATTTTTCAAATCTCGATTTTTTAAAACTGTCATTTTTATGTTGTTCTGAATTAGTGAGTATATTAATTTTTTTGCTAAAAAAAGCAAGTAATGATATAACGGTGATGTAACAAGATTAGTTTTTCTTAAGTAACTTTTAAGAGATAAGAAAAAATGTTGGCAAACCTTCACTACGGGCAGCTGTTATTAATAACAATAGTAATATTTATATTAGTAAACTATTTATACATACATACATACATACATATTTAGATATTGGATGTTTCGCGCTTTTTGTACTCGAAAAGCTTTCCCAGAATCATCCTTTTTAAAACTTTAAAAACTTTCTTAATGCGCAGTATTAGATTTTTCTAGTAATCTGTACAGAATTTAGCTATTTTACTAATTAAAAAAAAAAAGAAAATTATATTAAATTTTTACAAAATGCATATGATAAAAATGTAACTGTAAAACGAAAAAATTTATAAATAAACGTAAATAAAAAATATTTAAAGTTAGAAAAAATTAAAAATTATTAAAGATTGTGAAAAATCTTTTAATTTAAGTCCAAACACGATATATCTACGGTTAAAAATAAAGAAGTTAGGTTAGTTTTAAAAAATTCAAAATGGCCGTTTTTCAATTGTTTTTTAAATTTTTAAAATTAAAAATGTTGATAACTTTTAAACTATTTAAGTTAAATGGGTTGTGTTTGTACTTAAATTAAAGGAAATTTTATTTCCTATCCATTTTTTAAACAAATTTCGTTACATTTAGAAGTTTATTAAAATTAAATTCCTCAAAAATCCCATATTTTTTAATATTTTTTTTGGTTTGCCATTTTTTCTTATTTCTTAATTAATTTTTATTAATTTAGTAATAATTTTTTTTGTCTTTAAATTATTATTTCTCCCATTTATTTATTTTTTATTTATTTTATTTATTTATTTATTTATTATTTTTTATTTTCTTTTAAAACAGATATCACGAATGTGAAAACGTCCGTTTATTATCGGAACAACGAAGGCGGGAACTCGATCAACAGGTGGCTCAGCAAGAGGAGCAAACGACGGGAATCGAGGACGATTTAAAAGTGGAACGCGAATGGAGGGTTAGTCTACAAGATTCGATTCAGCAGGATAAAGAACGCATAGCGAAGTTGCAACACGAATTGACCCAATTGAGACTGATTGCGCAAAAATACGCTTCGTTACAAGAAGAATATTATACATTAAAAGAACATTGTTTGGAACAAGATCAAACTTTGGAGGAGTTGGGGAAGAAATTGAGTGATAGTAAATTGGAACTGTGTAATTTAAGAGAGGAGGCGATTAGAAAGGGGGAAGGGACTTGGGTGGAAGATAAATCGGCAGTTAGATGTAAAGCTTGTAATAGAGAATTTAGTGTGACTAGAAGAAAGGTAATTTTTTTTTCTTTAGTTCTTTGTACAAATACAAGTGTTTCCAAAATGCGTGTACAACGTAAAACCTTAGATTTTGTAACTCAAAAATTTTCTGAATGCTTACAATACAATGTCTATTTTGAGCCAAGGAATCTAAAGTCTTTTGTATACTGATTTTGAAAACACCTGTATAAATAATGAATGAGTTTTTAGTAATGAATTTTTTCTTTTAGCATCACTGTAGGAGTTGCGGAAACATCTTCTGTCATTCCTGTTCGGACAATTCAATTTCCCTACCTTCATCGGCTAAACCGGTTAGAGTTTGCGACTCTTGTAACGAAGGCCTAAGTAAAAGAACGCTGTGATTTTTATTAATTAATATTAATTTTTTTAAATGCTACGTATGGTGATATTTCTTATTATTATTATTTCTTCTTTTTAAATTGAATAGGGCTGTTTATATTTTATAAATTAAATGTACAAAATTAATTTTACGCGTAATATAAAAATATTTTAACAATTTATTTGGTTTTATTACATAGAGTTAATTAAAATTTCTTTTTTATTGATTAATTTTCTCTCTTAAAATACCTCTCTTCATTTAATGATTTCCTGAGATAAAGTGAAAATATAAAATTTTCTAAAATTGGGTTCAATGTCAGGATAACAGAAATTTTTTAAAAAATTGATTTGGTATCAGGATCGCAGAAAAGTGAGAAGGTGTCGAGAAAATATTAGGAGTAAGAAAAGGCAAAAATACCTCCCTCATTTGATGTTCTCCTAATACAAAGTCGAAATTCTAAAAGGAAAATTTTCAAAAATCCATTTTGGTATCAGGATCACATGAAAGCAAGGAGGTGTCAGAGGTATCAGGAGTAAGAAAAATCCGGCAAATTACCTCCCTCAATTGATGTTCTCCCAATACAAAGTTGAAATTTTTAAAGAAAATTTTTCCCAAATTCGATTTTGTATCAGGATCACATGAAAGCAAGGAGGTGTCGAAGAGGTATTCGGAGTAAGAAGTAAAATTTTCAAAAACTCGGTTTGATATCAGGATCGCAGAAAAGCGAGAAGGTGTCGAAGAAGTATTATTAGTAAGTAAAGACAAAAATCATTTAATGTTTTCCTGATACAAATTCGAAATTTTTAAAGAAAAATTTTTTAAATTTAAAAGTTATCAAAGTAAAATTCCTAGTGGCGCCATCTAATAAATTTTCGTTGAACTTTATTCTTATCAAAAATTTAACGAATTAAAATATAATTTTTTCTATATAAGTTTATTTGATAGCCGGGAAAAGGAATATACCAATAAAAAGAAAATTTAAAAATAGATTTTTTATAATTTATTCGATTTAATAGTACTTAAAAGCAAAAAGTTCCTCAAATAACTTCTAGATGGCGCTAGTTGTTAACTAAAAAAATTCCTAACCTTAAAAAAACATAACCTAAAACTACCAAATTTTTCTCTTATTTACATACAATAAGATGTCAGACGGTAAGAAAACCCTTTATTTTTTAATTTCCTTCTCTAATTTTAATCCATTTTTAGAGGAAGTAATAAGAAGACGATTATTAATTGACGGTGATGGAACCGGTGACGATAGACGCTTAAACGCCTTATTAAAAGCCCTGATAAAATTTGGAAATTCAACGGATGATACAGAGACAGAAAATCAATTAACCTTTGATAGAATGCTTTCGCAAATAGCGCAATGTGAATTTGCTATGAAAAGATCTCTCCTGCTCCAAAAAACTAATCAACGTGAGCTGGAAAATTACAAAGTTATTCAAAATATTTTGGAGGAGAAAATATCAAACGTAAAGAAAGCTATCGAAGAGATTAAAATCGATTTGGAACAAGCTAAGGTTTTAAAACAGAATATGATGATGTACGATTTGTTGGCGCAAAGTATTCAAGAACAGCCGGCTCGGAAAGACACAGATAAGCGATTGATGGAACTTAAAGCTGAATTGGGTGAATTAAGGGAGGAGAAACGGTCTTTAGAACAGAAATTAGATATGAGAAGGAAACAATTTCACGTACTTATTTCTAGTTGTAATCAGTTACAAAGTATGTCGGAAGATAAAGTCGATGACGATGCTATGAACACTTCTTTAGATGATATTACAAATAGTCCCGGTCCGGAAGTTATGTCCGAATGAATTAATTAAATAAAGATTTTTTTTTAATCAATTATTTTAATTTCCATAAAAATTATAAACTCGATTTAAAATACTGTACACATACAGAGCAAAAAAAAAAAATTAAAATTAAAAAACAGATTCACCTTCTTGATATGGCATTACGGATATGAATCTCTTCTATTTATAAACATGCTCTCGTTTTTTTTTTCATTTGCTTAGTTTAGTCTCTTTGAGTCCCTTCCGACAGAAAGTGCCCGTAGCCGCCATCGTTTCGAGTATAGAAATATATATTATTAATTTTTTTGTATAATACAATCATTTGCAATTTAAATTTAAAATTGGTCTTAAAAAATTTTATTTTTCTTTTATATTAATAACTAAAATTTATTGCATATGATTGTATGATTTATATATATACATTTCTTACAAGTATTCTTTTTCTTTATATATTTATAAAGAAAAGTTACAAGTTTTTTTAAAATTTTTACATCGACACATTAAAATAGATTTTCGATAATTTTACGATTTATTGTTCTCGATTTGAAATTGCAAGGAGGATTATTTTGCGAAAACGTTTTTTGGTATCAAAATAGAGCGTGTGTGTGTGTGCACCTTCACGGAAGGCGGACTTAAGGTCGCGCAAATTAAAATATTTAAAAGCTACCGAAAGAAAGAATTGCGCGCGCCGAGATCAAAAATTAATAATCATTGCCACTCTCTTAAATATACATTATATATCTCTATAATATTAAAAAATACAATAAAATATTACACGAACGACGAATTATCTTTTCTTTTTTTTTATAAAAAAAAAACTTTAAGGTTTTTTTTCTCTTTTTTCGTATCAAACATTGCACAAAAAAAATCTAAGTTTAAAAAAAAGGAAAAAAATATTTCACAAAATACTGTGGTAATATCTAAAAAAAAATTGAGTGATTCAACCTCTAAAATAACAAAAAAAATGTTAAAAACAAAAAATTACAAAACAAAAAAATTAAGAAACGAAAAAATTAAGAAACAAAAAAATTTAAAAAACAAAAAAATTTTAAAAACAAAAAAAATCATTCAATTTATATTACAATTCATTTGGTTTCCGACCTGCGGATTTAAAAATATGTAGACGAGGCACCAAAAAATGATTTTTCTTTTCTTCTAGCGAAAGAAAAAGAGAGAGAAAAAGGGATTAAAATGGCAAAAATTGTTGTCAATCAACGCACAGGTCGTACTTATTAATTAATAAGTAACGAAAAAAAAAAGTACGATTGCTAAACCTACAAACCGATAATAATGTAATAATAGTAATAATAATAATACTAATATTGTGAGTTTGTAGGCACGTAAGTGAAAATCTTATTGAAACGCTGTCGCCGATTAATCGAGGCTAGTCCTTGACCAGTCGGTAGATGTGGTGCTGGGCTCCGTGCTCCGACGTCGACACTTCGAACACGTACGCCGTACATAAAAGAGTCTCTTGCGTTTCCCTATTGCTCACCACCTACAAATTCATTCAATTAATCAACTTATTCAGTCATTTTGAAATTTTATTATATACTACGTAAGATTAAAAATCAAACACCTATAAGAAATGAATATTTTTTGATAAAATTTAATTATATTATACTTATATAGAACAACATTTTTACGAAATTTAATCAAAAAGTGAACACTCCTTTTAAGTGTTGCAATTTCAATGTCACGTAGCATGTTTTCCATTAAATTAAATTAAATACGAAGTAAACTTACTTGTAAAATTGTGAAATTTTCTAGCACGCTATTCATCATGTACTTTTCTGGAAGGTGCTTCAGTTTGTGAATGAAATTAATCATGTACTCGCACATGGGGCTCCTGTGGATCCGGTAGATGAACTTTCCGTTGTCGTATCGGGCGTATTCCGTTTCCACTTTCTCCACCACTTGTTTTCCAAAGGAACAGACCTTCGTCGAACACGTTATGGTCATGTTTTCGTTACTCTCGTACCTAAAATTAATAAATATTTTTTTGTTAATAATTCAACATATTTAATGGTGAATTTAGGATATTAAACTTTAGTTGTATTCATTATTATTTAAGTATACTTAGGATCGGTTTATTCACCTTTGGCTAAATTAATTTGGCCGATAATTTCTAAGGTTATTGTAATTTTGGTTAGTATGATTGGCTATTTTGCTTGTAACTATAATAAATATCATACAGATTAATTTATCCAACGGTGTATAAACCGGCCCTTAGTTGTATACGCTATTATTTAAACAAAATACTTGAATTTTTTTTTAATACTACAGTTACTGCTACGATTATAGTTACAGCGTTTAAGTTTGACATCTTAAAGTCACCATAAGTTTGAATTTAAAATGGAATAAAAATACTTACTGACTGGTTACACCGTAAAAAGCACCCGCTTCGTCTTGTATATTACTATTAAGATCCGCCCAAAATTTGACGAGGAAAAACGCGTTCTGGGGACCTTTATCGTACAGTTCTTTTAATCCGCCCTTTTTCTCCGGGAATTTATCGTATATTTGCCGAACGTCGACCGCCTATAAAAATATAAAAACACCAAAATATTAAAAAAAAAGTTTAAATAAATAAATTGTAATGAATTTACCTCTAATAATGGGTCGGCGTATGATATTGCAGGGCCCCCTATATGCACAAATAGATGCCTCGGATACTATTTATTTCATAAAAAGAAAAACACAAAATTATAATTATACGTTCTAGAATATACAAAGTATTACAGAATAACAACGACAAACTTCAGGAGGTGGTTGTTTAGTAAAAGTTAAAAGGACAAGAAAAGATTTTTAAATACGAAGTCGAATATTGTTCAAGTAACAAACATTCATTGTTGAGCGAACATTCTTTACAACGGGAACATTCATTACAAGGTTCGTAATGAACATTTGTGAAAAAGAGAAAATTCATTATATGATAAATATTTCCTATAACGTCACCTTAAAACCAGAGTATTTTATGTCCGATTTTTTCTAAAAGTGTGTTTTAACACCAACCTATCCTAGGTTTAAAGCTATTTCTGACAAATTAATCCAAATAAGTCTACGTCTATTGGTATCGATGTGTTATATCTAATCGTGTTTTGTAAATACTCATTCACAAATTCTCTTTTACAGTAAATGTTAAGGACTAAAATCTCATTTTTTTTGTGAAATTTAAAAAGTGGACATAGAATAGTTTGGTTCAAAGGCAAATATTTGTTAAACTTTCGCTCTAGAACTTTAGCTTCATAAAAACTAATAGTTTTATAAAAAATTTCAATGCGATAATAAACATTCAACAAGAATTAAGCTATCTGAGGAACATTTTTCTAGTGTAATTTTCAAATACAGTGACATTCCAATTCAATACAGTGAACGGACATCCCCCTTGGACGGACAGTTTCTCATGAAACCGTCTGATTCTGATATAATTACTTTATATTTCTCTTAAGCGAACACTTCTCTTGAACGGACACTTTTGGTAGGTCCCGTTGGTGTTTGCACAAGGTGATTTCACTGTATATAAAAGAATTTTATGTTAAAACGTACTTGTGATTGTCACCTTTAAATATTTTCAAGACAAGATTAATGTTTTCAAAATTTCAACTATCTAATTCAAATAATTTTAGAGAAATAAATCAAAAATCAATTTTTTTCTTCTCTAATTTTGAAGAAACGTAAACTCCTCAATTGAGATGAAATGGTCTATGGTTTTATATATACAGGCTGTCCCAGAACTCAGTTGCCAAACGCTAACAACGCATTCCAGAGTTGATTTCATGCCGATTTAACCAAAAAGTCCTTAAGCGAAATTACTTCCTAAGAGAACTTACCCTGGTAGTGCTTAACACCTTTACGAAAACAATAAAAAAAATTGTTTTGTCAACAAACGATGAAGTATTTCGAAGTTTACAAACGCTCAAAATTTCATTGTGATAGCTAAATCGTTATTAAAAGGAGAGTGCAAGGTCTTGGGGTCATAGATTTAGTTCAAATTTGGTAGGATTGTAGATTTAGTTTCTGTGTTGCTGAAAATATATGATTGTAGGGGCCAGTACTCAACAGCTCTTTAGATATTTGCAATTGAAGATGCAATTTAGTAGTTAAATTCAGGTCTGTAGGAAACGATTAAACATAATGGGTGTAGCGTAGCAGCAATAGATCGGCGTTTCTCGTTATTAGGCGCCGGGTTCGAGTTCTGAGAGTATCTGTTTTTACATATAAAGGTACCATGGGTGGATATAAAATGCTGCGACATCGAAACATTTTTTGAGTGTGCACCGCACTTTGGATTTGTCAGTTAATTGTCATTTGATCTGTCAAGACTTCAAAATTAATACAGGAATATGACTTGACATTATAACCTTTTTTCAAAAAGCCTGACTTAATCGGTTTAAATTTAGTTAATTTTGACATTATCCGGACTTGTCCTGATAAATTAATTGCATCTTTAATTGCAAATATTTTAAAAATTATTGAATAGTGGCCCCTATAACCATATATTTTCATCAACAGGGAAATTAAATCTACCATTCTACGAAATTTGAACTAAATCCACGACCCCAAGACCTTGCACTCTCCTTGTAAGATATTTCGAAAAAAACATGATCAGACACGCCATCTTCAGGATACTCTAGTTCTCTTAGGAACCAATTTCGGATGCGCTTTTTCACTGAATCAGCATGAAATCAGCCTGGAATGCGCGGTTTGCGTTTGGCAACTGAGTTCTGGGACACCTGTATATATATAAGGAAAATTCTATTAATTTTCAACGAAAAACCACCTTCTAAAGTTTCTCAACGTTATTTGCAACATCTAATTTAAAATTAATCGATAATAATTACCGGTTCGTCTCTGTTTTGTGATTCCATAAACGCTGAAAATTCGACGAGCCTCAATTTATGCGTCGCAATAGCTCTTCCCTCCCAAACGGGCGGATGCGGTGGTTGTAAAGCGCCAACGTCCCCTTGAGATACCGCCGTCGATGGCTTACCAGACGGATACGAAGACTGCGGGAATGGTTTCACACTAAAACATTTATTTTTTCCAATTAATAACGTTTTTAGATCTTTGTACAATTAATACTTACTCTTGAGATGTTCCAGGTTGTAACCCAGGCTGCCAAAATTGCTACAAAAAAAATTACAAAAAAATATTAGTTAAAATGAATTATAGTTTTAAGTCAAAATACAAATGTTTAATGATTAACACACGATAACTTAGCCAGCAACAACACACAGCAAGTTATTTAAATGTTTAATAAAGCTTAGCGTTTTTATTTTTATTTTTAATTTTTGGTTTTAATTTTAATTTTTTTTAATAAAATAATAATATGGTTATTTATTGGACTTTTTTTAGCAGAGCGACACACATTTTTGTTCCTTCTTCGGAAAGGACTTACCGGCGCGTGGGGGTAGGTCGCAGCCGCCGTCTGGAGCAACCCCAGGCCGGCGCCGGGGCCCCCCTTGCTGTGCATTGCCGAGGCGGACACTATTTGCGCGCTCGACATGTTCGACATTGTTTGTAGCGCTTTTTCCTTCGCCGCATTGTCCTATTAATTCGTCAGGACACTTTTATTAGAGGCAATTCATTAATTTAATAGAAAAATTTATTTAATAAAGAAATTAATTTAATAAAGAATTTAAATTAATAAAGAAATTATAAAGAATTAATAAAGAGATTTTCAAATAAAAAAGAAGCTTAAGTTTATCGACTTTAATTAATGCAAGGAAGTGAAAACTTGATTGCTTCAACTATAACATCATATCGTTACGTAATTTTAAGGTTGAGAGATTTTAAACACAAAAAATAAGAAAGAAAGTAAAAATAGAAAAAGATACACTAGCTAAGTACAATAAAAAAAAAGATAAAAAATAAAACGGTGATTGTATTAAGTGAAATGACATCTGGAACACCTATATAAACCTTCATAGTCCGGGAGGTTGATAGAGGGAGAATGTCAGCATTACCATTATTTACCGATTTAATGGGCGAGTAATTACATTTACAGCTACCGAGACATTTAGTCCGATATTTGCAAATATGGAGATGTTGGCGCCTTTTCTCTATTCCCTCATTAATTCTTACAATTTTATTTTTAATTTTCGTTTGACAAGAGAAATTAGAATATAAGTGAACCGCAAAATCGTATTCGTTGTCCGTTTAAAAGCGCGCACAATCATCGACGTGCTAGAAGTCGCTGTCGCCTTCGCTAATTTTAGCCCCGATCTTTTTACGTCTTGGCCGCGGGCCAGAAATCCGCGACTGTCATCAACGCGTCCCGCAGGGAGCATTGTCGAGAGGAGAACAACAACAAAATAAAAAAATGTATATACGCCGGCCGACAATATTTTTGTTGTGTTTGTTTTGATTAGTAAGTGAGACTGCCGAAGGCTTCCAAGTAATTTTGCTCAACGAGAGAGAGAGGCTTTCGTCGGCGTTTCCGGTGGCGACATATGTTTTTGCGAAATCCGTTCGAATTAAGATACGCGGAGCGATTAATCCGTTGCGTTAATGAGCCGTGTCTCGATTTTCTCTCTTTCTAGCGAACAAAAGAGAAGGCGACAAGGAGAGAAAGAGAGAGAGAGGATCGATTCGAGTGACTTTCTAAGAATTGTACAATATACTACAACGGTACATGCACTATTAATTTCCTTGCGCAACGCAACACGCCGGGCCGGGAACGGCGCGCAAAGCGGCGATCGCCGAGTATCGTTTCGATAAAGGGAAAAGAGAGAAGAGAAGAGAAGAGGAGGAGGTGGAGACGATCCGTCCGTGTGACTCACTCACCACTTTGAGTTTGGCCTGTATCTCGCGCAGTTTTCGCCTCGCCAGCACCTGTATGTGCGAGCTGACCTGTTTCCTCGTGCGCGTCTTTCCGGTCCTCAATTTTATGTACCTGGCTATCAACTCGTTTCGACCTAAAACCATTACAACAACAAAAAACAATTTATTAGAAAAAAATTCGTTTTAAATTTTATCTACAATTAGTTGTAAATCAACATAATTCAACAAAAGTTTCAAAACAATTCTAAAAACTTTTAAGTACACACAAGTGAATTATAAATTTGCATATAATAAGATCTTTTTTTTTAAATTAAGACATACAAAATACTTCATTTGAAGTCATAGAACAGCCTGTAGAATGAAAAATTATTAATGGATCGAGAAAAAAAAACAGTGATATTACAAAAATTGCTAAAATTTATGGCGAATTCGATTGGCAAAACTAGTGTGCACTGGTGCGCACTCGTTGAGTGCAAAATGTGACATATGTCACACTAGCTTAGCACAAAAAAGGGCAAATTCAACAGAACGCGATGAAATCAAACATAATCATAACATCACTTGTAAGTGTGTTCAAGCCTTGATGATGTTTAAAATGTTTTATAAACTACAATAATAAAATGTAATAGAACACAACGAAACAACCAATAGAACACGTTGTTATGCACTGGTGTGCACTAGTTCTGCCAATCGAATTCGCCATTAAAAAATCATTACACTTGTAATAAAACATTAAGTGAAAGTAAAAATATTTATTAATAAGCTATAAAAAATCATTAACAGCGTGAATAAAACGAATATAAACGAACAGTCGCGCTAAATCGCTTTTAAAATTGTACAAGATTGTATAAATTAAATTTTAAATCATTTAAACTCGTTTAAAACAATGTAAAATCGACTTGAAATTGTCTAAAATCTTCATTAATTATTTATATGTTCAAAATCGTATAAAACAAGCCTTTTAAATTCCTTACATCTTCTCTTAAATGGTTAAAATTTCGCGCTAAACAGTCTTAATTTATTTAAAATCTTCGTAAAATCGTATTAAACCTTGAGAAAATATTTATTTTCGAATATATTGACTTTACCTTAAAAAATATTTACTTTCTTCGAGATATGTTGTGATCATAATTCAATAATTCTTCTAGATATGTTTTCATCCTAATTTGATGTTTCTTCCAGATATGTTCTAAACTTAATTTCATAATTTTTCTTATTAAAATGGTTAAAATTGTGTCAAATAATATTGAAAATTGTTTAAAACCATTATAAAATCGTATTAAACCTTTAAAAGATATTTAAACTCAATATTTTCGAAAATATTGAGTTTATTTTAAAAAATATTTACTTTCTTCAAAATATGTTGCGATTCTAACTTAATAATTCTTCCAAATATGTTTTCATGCTAATTTGATGTTTCTTCCAGATATGTTCTAAACTTAATTTAATAATTTTTCTTATTAAAATGGTTAAAATTGTGTCAAATAATATTGAAATTTGTTTAAAACCATTATAAAATCGTATTAAACCTTTAAAAGATATTTAAAGTCAATATTTTCGAAAATATTGAGTTTATTTTAAAAAAATATTTACTTTCTTCGAGATATGTTGTGATACTAACTCAATAATTCTTCCAAATATGTTTTCATCCTAATTTGATGTTTCTTCCAGATATGTTCTAAACTTAATTTCATAATTTTTCTTATTAAAATGGTTAAAATTGTGTCAAATAATATTGAAAATTGTTTAAAACCATTATAAAATCGTATTAAACCTTTAAAAGATATTTAAAGTCAATATTTTCGAAAATATTGAGTTTATTTTAGAAAATATTTACTTTCTTCGAGATATGTTGTGATGCTAAATCAATAATTCTTCCAGATATGTTTTCATCCTAATTTGACGTTTCTTCCAGATATGTTCTAAACTTAATTTCATAATTTTTCTTATTGAAATGGTTAAAATTGTGTCAAATAATATTGAAATTTGTTTAAAATCATTATAAAATCGTATTAAACCTTTAAAAGATATTTAAAGTCAATATTTTCGAAAATATTGAGTTTATTTTAAAAAATATTTACTTTCTTCCAGATATGTTGCGATCCTAACTCAATAATTCTTCCAGATATGTTTTCACCATAACTAAATAATTCTTCCAGATATGTTCTAAACTTAATTTCATAATTCTTCTCATTAAAATGGTTAAAATTATGTTAAATAGTGTTAATTTGTTTAAAATAATCGTAAACTCGTTTTAAACTTTAAAAAATCGTTCAACATTTTATATAAAATACTTTTAAAATAGATTTGTTTAAAAGCTTTTAAAATAGTTGTTTATAAATCAAATCAATTTTGATCAATAAGTTTGATATTTATAGTAACACATGTTGCGTTGATAACATTTCAAAATCATCATAAATATTTTCGTTTGCAATTTTAACAATGTATTATAAAATTTCTTTTTGAAAATTAAGGAAAAAAAATTAAAAGAAAAGTGAAAAACAAATCAACAAACACTTGACCTCTTTATTCGCGCTCCCTTTACATTTTCTTCAACTGAAAACTGAAAGGAGGGGTTTAGGGGGATCGGAGTTCGTAGCCGGTCCCCCGTCGTCGGTCCCCGAACCCCCCTCGAACCCGGGGAGAGACTCGCTCGTTCACTAATTGCACATTCTTGGCATAGTTCGGGGCCGCATCTTTCCAGACCGTCACCGATTCCGTCGCCACGGTCTGGGCGAAGTACTACGAGTGTCTCCCTTTCGGGGAGCAACCCCTAAACTCCCTTCTTTCCGCTCACCCTTTAAGCGAGGAAGGAGCCCTTTTACCCCCCGAACTTTAAGTTTTCCGGAAATTAAGACGTCGTTACCGAGTGGGAGTAGAGAAAGAAAGGTTAAGTTCGACTTACCGTACATTTTTCCCTCGTCGGAAAGGATGATTTTTCTCCTTCCGCAGGGCGGGTAAATGGCGAGCGCCTCCTGAAAGCTCTGCTCGATGTCGGGACTCCAGACGCCCTCCGCGTCCGCCGCGGACATATCCTTCTCATCCTGCGAATCCGGATAGAAGGTTAGAAACCGTTTCATCGTTTACCGATCGAATAATTTTGATAACTAATTGAAATGTTGTGAATAGTTTCGGGCGATAAAGGCGGGCGGATCGGATCGTTCGTCTTTATTTTACATTTAGATGACGCACAAATTACGTTTACGCGAGCCGTTACTCGCGTAAGAATTATTGTTGTTGTTTTTCGACTTACGAAACGCACATTTTAAAAAATCGAAACGTTCGATGCCTTTATCGCCTTTATCGTGTTTATATTATTTTAATATCGCATCTAACAAGTAGAAATTTAATAAATTTTAGAACATTTATAAATAGATTAGAGATTATTTATGTGAATGTAAACGTTTCTGGGCGTGATCGTGATCTTTAATAACGTTTACATGACGGGGTTTTATTAATTCAAGACTTACGTCGCTAACATCTCCGACGTCCAAGTTTTTTGCATCTTGGACCGGACCGTTCGCGTCCGCTGACGGTCCGGTCACCGGAGTCCAAGGGGAACTAATCGTGCTCGGTGATACTACGCTACCTGGAAATTACAAAATGAAAACTTCATTAATTAAGTTACAAAAATGAAAAAAAAAAAATTGAAGTAAGTTAAAGTAACAGCTTGAATGTACTATAACCCGAAATGAGGCTGTACCATGAAGAAAAAGATGAAAAAGTACTTGGCAATGTTATGGAGAAGGAGTTTACTTTTTTTTATCTTTCTTTTCATGATAGAACTCCATTTCGAGTTATATAGTACATTGTTACGTTCATAAACATAATCCGTTCCTCAAGCCTGTTCAAGACAAAACTTGGAAGACCGAAAATATTCATATATCGTCGGTATATAAGAGAAAATTACTAAGTCCCAAGAATACTGGACTAACAAGATGATGGTTCGATAGTTTCACATTACTGCCAGGCTTAACATCTCTGTTTTGCGCTCTATTTTTTATCATACACTCGATTTTCTATTTTACACTTGACTGAAACCACTACAAAACGGCCAGCAGTGGCGTCAAACTGGCGGTTCTACATTACATTTCGGCGTATACACATCTTATAGGATTGAGCCATCCTGTTAGCCCAGTATTCTTGGGACTTGGTAATTTTCTCTTGTATACCGATGATATATGAAATTTTCGGTCTTCCAAGTTTTGTCTCGATTAAGTGGTTATCCAAGCGGAGTACTATAACCCAAAATGGAGCTGCACAATGACGAGAAAGATGAAAGAGTATTAGTATTAGTATTCGGCAACATTACGGAAACAAGGCTTATTTTTTCATCCTTTTCTCTATGGTGTAACTCTATTTCGGGTTGTAGTACATTGTGTATATTGTGAGACACGTTCGCTTTATGCGTTTTATGGATGTGTATTTGTAAATCGAAACACCATTCGTTAATCGAGGCAAAATGTATTCGCAAATTTTGATGATAAACTGATTTGTTCGTTAATTGATTATAAAGGTGCGTACACACCAAGCAAACGAATAGCGAACACCGAACAACGAATGTTTGTTGTCCGTCCGTTCAACATTTGGAAGTCTGTATACACTAAGCACACGAATAGCGAACCGAACGTCTTTTCCATGTTCGCTGTTTGTTTGTCGTGATATGAATAGGTTTTAAAATTTTAACTATGTCGGACAAAGTAGTCATTGCAGCTGCCTGTTGTGTTATCTTTAACGGATTAAAGAAAACTAAATTGAAAAGAAGACGACGTTGGTAGATGACACCATTGTATGAAAGCCGAACCCATTGTAGAGGAACAGATTTAATTGGGAACTTAACTAAGCAATATTTAGGTCAATTTCATAATTTCTGCAGAATGTCGGCAAGTGACTTCGAATTTTTAGTAAATAAAATTTCTCCCAAAATTGGGAAATAATGTACAAATTTTCGACAAGCCATAGCTGTTACGGAAAGTCTAGCTATCACTCTTCGCTTTCTGGCAACTGGGGATTCATATTCAAGCCTTATGTACCTCTTTAAAGTTTCAAAACGGTTGATTTCAAAAATCAATTATTCACGATTGCGTATACCTCTGAAATTCGCTGTTCAATGTTCGGACTAGCACAAACTCGTTTGTTTACGTCCGCATTGAGCAGCAATTTTCTTTGATGTACCGCTCTTGGAGCGAACGTAAGCTAATGCGAACCGAACGCTTGATTCGCTTGTGTATTAACGTACACATTGGCCGAATTCGTTTTTAGTGTTCGCTACTCGTTCGCAGTTCGGTGTTCGTTCGCTTGATGTGTACGCACCTTAAAGGTGCATTTAAATTAGAGCGAACAGTTCGTTCGTTCTCTCTCTATAAAACAGGAGCGTTTAAATTACAGCGAACATTCGCGTTCGACGGTGATCCATTCGTTCACGATATCTGATACGGATGAAGACATTTTAGTTAGCGCCGCTAGTTTTGTAGTTATTGCCGGACTGTCCGAGAAAAAAAGAAAGAAGAGAGTGTTGAGTTCTTTACTTCAATTACATCACAATTCATCTCTGTAGAGATCTTGTTCCATGCATCCGTTTTTTAGTTTATTAGTTTATACAGTTTTGACTTTGAATTTCACAAACATGTTTCGTTCCTATATAATTCAATCAACTGAAGTGTTTTTTCGTTTGTCCATTCCATGTTGGTAAAAACTTACAACACTCACGAATGTAAAATAATTTAATTTGAACAATCGATATACCGTAAAAATCAGCTGTCCGCGTTCGATGCGAATTCGTTCGTTTCTAAATTTCACTGTCCACATTGAGCACCGATTTCCTTTCATGGTTCGCTGATTTACCAACAGGGTTTAGAGCACGTCCGAACGCGAACGAGCTCGTTCGTTCATGTTTGGTTCTCCATATAAATTATGTTAGCTTAAGCGAACGAATTCGTTCGCTCGCTTCTGTTCGCTCTAATTTAAATGAACCTTAAGACGTTCGTGATTCAAGACATGATTGTTACTCTTTTTCAAAGATTTTTTTTTCAAGGTGTGAATTTAAGATTATAATCGTTGATATTGGCGCAACCGGGGGAGGTCGTAAATTCGCTAAGGCACCTCTCCGGGAAATATTAACGCCGTGGAGCGGCCCCCCGAGCTATGATAAAGCGCCGCAGCTAGCTAGCTATACGGGGCAAACATGATCTACGACCGGACGGTTATTAAAGCGGACCTATTGTCCTTTTCAGCCCTTCCCTCTTCGGGGGTTCGAAAAGACTCCCCTCGAACGCTCTGGTAACGTGTAAAATTCGCCTACAAAAACTACTGCGGGGTTGGTTATTGAAAATCACACCAACTACACTTAATCTTATCTTAAAAAAGATTAAAAATTTTATTTCATTAACCAATAGTCAATTTTTTAAAAATCATATCTAAGAAAAACAACAATCTCAAAACAGCATACTTCAACTTTAGCTTCCTCTTAACTCAAAAACTAAGCGAATTAGCGAAAAATGTTTCAAATAAAAGCTATTCCGTATTCGACTGTGAACATCCTTTTTATAAACATTTTTCGTGTAATCGATATTTATGGAGTTATAGTTAAAAAACTTGAACAATTCCAAAACGACATACATACTTCAACTTTGGCTCCCTCTAGGTCAAAAATTAAGCGAATTAGCGAAAAATATTTTAAATAAAAGTTATTCCGTATTTGACTGTGAACATCTTTTTTTATAAACATTTTTTCATATAATCAATATTTATGGAGTTGTAGTACAAAAACTGGAACAACCCCCAAAACGGCATACCTCACCTCTGGCTTCCTCTATTTCAAAAACTGAGCGAGTTAGCGAAAAATATTTCAAATAAAAATTATTTTATTATTTTAACATTTTTTCATATAATCGATATTTATGGAGTTGTAGCACAAAAAACTGGTACAACCCCCAAAACGACATACCTCAACTTTGGCTTCCTCTAACCTAACAACTAAGCGAATTAGCGAAAAATATTTTAAATAAAAGTTATTCCGTATTTGACTGTGAACATATTTTTTTATAAACATTTTTTCGTACAATCGATATTTATGGAGTTGTAGCACAAAAACTTAAATAATTTCAAAACGACATACTTCAACTTTGGCTCCCTCTAAGTCAAAAACTAAGCGAATTAGCGAAAAATATTTCAAATAAAAGATATTCCATATTTGACTGTAAACATCTTTTGTTATAAACATTTTTTCCTGCAATTAATATTTATGGAGTTATAGCTCAAAAACTTGAATAATTCAAAAACGACATATCTCAACTTTAACTCCCTCTAAGTCAAAAACTAAGCGAATTAGCGAAAAATATTTTAAATAAAAATTATTCTATATTTGACAGTGAACATATTTTTTTATAAAAATTTTTTGTACAATCGATATTTATGGAGTTATAGCTCAAAAACTTGAAGAATTTCAAAACGACATACCTCAATTTTGGCTCCCTCTAGGTCAAAAACTAAGTGAATTAGCGAAAAACATTTTAAATAAAAGTTATTCCATATTTGACTGCGAGCATCTTTTTTTATAAACATTTTTTCTACAATCGATATTTATGAAGTTGTAGCCCAAAAACTAGAACAACCCCAAAATGAAATACCTCAAGATTGACTCCCTCTAGCTCAAGAACTAAACGAGTTAGTGAAAAATCTTTTTACTCAGAAGAGAAAATGTAACTTAATGATGTCCTTAATTGAAAATTTAAAACATTTTAAAAATTAGGCTAGGCTTTAAAAGCTTATTTTTTTTTAATTACGTTAAAATTGGATGTTTAATAATTACAACTTTATTATAATATAATAATTTGTTTTATAAAATTGACTAATTTTTATTTTTAATTATTTTTTTTAAAGATTTAAGAAAAAATTTGGATGAAATATTTAAAAAAATTTTAAATTCTTCAAGATATGTTTTCATCCTAAGTTAATAATTCTTCCAAATGTGTTTTGATCATGATTAGAAAATTCTTCCAGATATGTTCTCAGCATAACTCAATTTTTAAAAGCTTGAAAAAATCACTACAAATTTATTTATAGGAATTAAAGAATAATTTATACGTTGAATAAAAGATAAAAGGCTCTTTTAAATAATGAGTTATTAAAATTTGCATTTTACAGAACTTAATTTGCTGATTTATTAAAATTCTTCTAGATGTGTTTTCACCCTAATTCTTCAAGATATGTTTTCATACTAATTCTTCCAAATATGATTCTAATTTAATTTTTCCAAAATAACGTATTTATAATAATTGAAGTAAATTTATTGATACAAATTTAATCAGATATCTCAAAAAGAAAATATAAAATGTGAATGATTGAGATTGAAATTAATCTAAATAGAGAGATAGATAGAAATTTTGGTTAGTGAGAGACATCCCTTTGCTCACAAAGCCATAGAATATAGTTATATACATGTGATATTCCGTGAAATGATTCGCATCGTAAGCAAAGGGAAGAGGCGGCGACCGCGCCATCTGTAAATTTACCCCGTAATGATGGCCCGAGTGAGGAATGCACCGCAATATCGCGCGGCGCGCCCCATTACGGAAATGTGGGTATATAGTCCGGCAAAAGGGCCCCCTTTAACCTCCCCCCGGCGCCTCTCCGCGTCCACCCTTACATCTTTTAAAGGACGAATCTGCATATTATTTGCATTGCGTTCCTTAACGCTACAAGGACAAATTCTTTCACTTCCATAAACCATCTTTTTTTTTATTATTTATTTTTCAAATTCGAAACGTTTATTTTCTATCAAATCATCCCTATTTTCTTATATTGTAATTCAATATGCGACATATGATAAATAATCTTTGAAATAAAAAAATATTTTTATTTTCTTTTTCAATAAACACAATAAAGAATATAGAATCTATAATTTAGTAGCCATGAAATTGATAATATGTGGTGACATTGACAACTTTAGGTGAACGGACGAAAAAAATCTTCGTCGAGAAATTTCAGTGCATAATCTAACAAAGAACAAAAGTCCATCTCAAAGCACTGACCATGCATCATTTAAAAATCAACCCTTATCGTCTTATTAACCTCGCAAAAACCAGGTTTGATTGGAATACGAATAAAATCCTTCCTTTAAGAACGTTTAGTAAAATTGGAAATGAAAAAAGAAACGACTTCAAAGTAAAAGGAGGAATACAACGTAGAAACTACCATCAACATCGATGTAGGTATTTAGATATTGTAAGAGACAACGCGGATTTTAGAGGTAATGAGAAAATTGAAATAATTAAAGAGGATGAAAAGCCCTCATCGGAAAATTCTTCAAAAAAATCGGCAAATAATTACACGATAAATATTTATTACAACGATCCAAAAAAATTCCAACAAAAACCTAATAATAATAAACAATTAGCTAAAGAACTTGGAAACGCAATGGGGGAAAGCCAATACGAAGAAACCCTTCGTCAAGTTTTACTTTTACATTTACTAAAAGACCGATCGGTTTTCGAAAGGCACTTTAAAAAATTCTTGGACGAAGATCTAAAAGATATGTCTCCGGCGAGAGCGGCCTCGCTTAGGGAGTATTTAGAGGAACGATTCGATCGAGAAGAAGAATCCGTCCAACCATCTGACCACGTTTTAGACGTCCTTCGAACCACCACCGAACAAAACAAAATGGCTTTCGTCCGGGAAGCGTTAAATTTATGCGATAAGATTATCGATGAATCGACTAAATCTATTGAGGAACAAACAAATCGACAATTTAACGAACAAATTAATCAACAATTTAACGAACAAATAAATCAATTTAATGAACAAAATTTACAATTTAATGAACAAAATCCACAATTTAATGAACAAAATTTACAATTTAATGAACAACTTCAAAAATTTAATGAAAAATCTAATTCACAATTTAATGAAGAAAATCCACAATTTAACGAAAAACTTGACCAATTCAACGAACAATATAAACAATCTAATAATCAAGAATATAATCGACAATCGAACGATCAAAAATATAATAAACAATTTGATGATTTATTATATACTCGAGAACCCCTCGATGAAAATCGTATACAAGAATGGGAATTAGACGAGGCAACCTTCAGTGAAGATGTTCGCGCCGTTGGACACGAAGAAACTAATAAGGAGATTTTAGAAAAGTATAATAAGTTAACGGAGGATGTTAATAATGATAAAATGATGGGTATTAAACTAACGTCCAAAGATAAGAAATTAAATCTTTTTGAGGAAGGTGAAAAAGAAAATAGAGATGAAATGGAAAATAGAAAAGAAATGAAAAATAGGAAAGAAATGGAAAATAGGAAAGAGATGGTATTTGAATCGGCGAAACCAATGCGAGGACGTTACAATCGATTTTATGGAAAAAGACGATGTCCGTTTAAATCACTCGAGGTAGAAACGGAAGATATCGATATTAAAACGCCGCGTCATAATAGGGTGTATTACGATAACGCTCGGTACGTCGCAGCAGCCAAGTTTAAACGAGACGCTGAACAGGAGGTGGATCAAGAGGACCTGAGGTATCCGGAGGAGTCGGAAAATAACGTCGACGAGGACAAGAAGGGCGGCAACGAAGAGAGGACCGGAGGCTGCAGCGGCGGCGGCTTCGGCTCAAACCAAAGCGGCAACGCGTAAGTGGAAAAAGAAGTAGCGGACGGACAACCGGCGCGGCGGATTCCCGACGAAAGAAACGGGGTATAATTGCCGCCGAGGAATCCCCGTAATGTCGCGGCGCGGCATTTTCGTCCGGCTCGGTTCTAAGAAAACGCGCCAACGAGAACCAGAAGACCGTCGCGCCGCCCCGCGCCGGTCGATCGGTGCCGTACCGGTGTTCACGTTCTTCCTTCTACAAATGGTCGTTAAAAAAAAACTCTTGCTTCGATTATTTGCCAAGTATTACGTTATATTGTAACAATGTTGAAATCTAAACGTTAAAATCTAAAAAATCTATCAAAAACGTATATTGGATAAATTTTAATTTTATTCCATTCATTTCAACATGATTTATGTTTATTCAATAATTCTTCCAGATATGTTTTCATCATAAGTTAATAATTCTTCCAAATATGTTTTCACCATAACTCAATAATTCTTCCAGATATGTTCTAATCCTTAATAATAATTCTTCCAGATATGTTTTCATCATAAGTTAATAATTCTTCCAAATATGTTTTCACCATAACTCAATCATTCTTCCAGATATGTTCTAATCCTTAATAATAATTCTTCCAAATATGTTTTCGCCATAACTCAATAATTCTTCCAGATATGTTCTAATACTTAATAATAATTCTTCCAAATATGTTTCCATCATAAGTTAATACTTCTTCCAAATATGTTTTCACCATAACTCAATAATTCTTCCAGATATGTTCTCATCCTTAATAATAATTCTTCCAAATATGTTTCCATCATAAGTTAATAATTCTTCCAAATATGTTTTCACCATAACTCAATAATTCTTCCAGATATGTTCTAATACTTAATAATAATTCTTCCAAATATGTTTCCATCATAAGTTAATACTTCTTCCAAATATGTTTTCACCATAACTCAATCATTCTTCCAGATATGTTCTCATCCTTAATAATAATTCTTCCAAATATGTTTCCATCATAAGTTAATAATTCTTCCAAATATGTTTTCACCATAACTCAATAATTCTTCCAGATATGTTCTAATACTTAATAATAATTCTTCCAAATATGTTTCCATCATAAGTTAATACTTCTTCCAAATATGTTTTCACCATAACTCAATCATTCTTCCAGATATGTTCTCATCCTTAATAATAATTCTTCCAAATATGTTTCCATCATAAGTTAATAATTCTTCCAAATATGTTTTCGCCATAACTCAATAATTCTTCCAGATATGTTCTAATACTTAATAATAATTCTTCCAAATATGTTTCCATCATAAGTTAATACTTCTTCCAAATATGTTTTCACCATAACTCAATCATTCTTCCAGATATGTTCTCATCCTTAATAATAATTCTTCCAAATATGTTTCCATCATAAGTTAATAATTCTTCCAAATATGTTTTCGCCATAACTCAATAATTCTTCCAGATATGTTCTAATACTTAATAATAATTCTTCCAAATATGTTTCCATCATAAGTTAATACTTCTTCCAAATATGTTTTCACCATAACTCAATCATTCTTCCAGATATGTTCTCATCCTTAATAATAATTCTTCCAAATATGTTTCCATCATAAGTTAATAATTCTTCCAAATATGTTTTCACCATAACTCAATAATTCTTCCAGATATGTTCTCATCCTTAATAATAATTCTTCCAAATATGTTTCCATCATAAGTTAATAATTCTTCCAAATATGTTTCCATCATAAGTTAATAATTCTTCCAAATATGTTTTCACCATAACTCAATCATTCTTCCAGATATGTTCTCATCCTTAATAATAATTCTTCCAAATATGTTTCCATCATAAGTTAATAATTCTTCCAAATATGTTTCCATCATAAGTTAATAATTCTTCCAAATATGTTTTCACCATAACTCAATCATTCTTCCAGATATGTTCTCATCCTTAATAATAATTCTTCCAAATATGTTTCCATCATAAGTTAATACTTCTTCCAAATATGTTTTCACCATAACTCAATCATTCTTCCAGATATGTTCTCATCCTTAATAATAATTCTTCCAAATATGTTTCCATCATAAGTTAATAATTCTTCCAAATATGTTTTCGCCATAACTCAATAATTCTTCCAGATATGTTCTAATACTTAATAATAATTCTTCCAAATATGTTTCCATCATAAGTTAATACTTCTTCCAAATATGTTTTCACCATAACTCAATCATTCTTCCAGATATGTTCTCATCCTTAATAATAATTCTTCCAAATATGTTTCCATCATAAGTTAATAATTCTTCCAAATATGTTTTCGCCATAACTCAATAATTCTTCCAGATATGTTCTAATACTTAATAATAATTCTTCCAAATATGTTTCCATCATAAGTTAATACTTCTTCCAAATATGTTTTCACCATAACTCAATCATTCTTCCAGATATGTTCTCATCCTTAATAATAATTCTTCCAAATATGTTTCCATCATAAGTTAATAATTCTTCCAAATATGTTTTCGCCATAACTCAATAATTCTTCCAGATATGTTCTAATACTTAATAATAATTCTTCCAAATATGTTTCCATCATAAGTTAATACTTCTTCCAAATATGTTTTCACCATAACTCAATCATTCTTCCAGATATGTTCTCATCCTTAATAATAATTCTTCCAAATATGTTTCCATCATAAGTTAATAATTCTTCCAAATATGTTTTCACCATAACTCAATAATTCTTCCAGATATGTTCTCATCCTTAATAATAATTCTTCCAAATATGTTTCCATCATAAGTTAATAATTCTTCCAAATATGTTTCCATCATAAGTTAATAATTCTTCCAAATATGTTTTCACCATAACTCAATCATTCTTCCAGATATGTTCTCATCCTTAATAATAATTCTTCCAAATATGTTTCCATCATAAGTTAATAATTCTTCCAAATATGTTTTCACCATAACTCAATAATTCTTCCAGATATGTTCTCATCCTTAATAATAATTCTTCCAAATATGTTTCCATCATAAGTTAATAATTCTTCCAAATATGTTTCCATCATAAGTTAATACTTCTTCCAAATATGTTTTCACCATAACTCAATCATTCTTCCAGATATGTTCTCATCCTTAATAATAATTCTTCCAAATATGTTTCCATCATAAGTTAATAATTCTTCCAAATATGTTTTCACCATAACTCAATAATTCTTCCAGATATGTTCTCATCCTTAATAATAATTCTTCCAAATATGTTTCCATCATAAGTTAATAATTCTTCCAAATATGTTTCCATCATAAGTTAATAATTCTTCCAAATATGTTTTCACCATAACTCAATCATTCTTCCAGATATGTTCTCATCCTTAATAATAATTCTTCCAAATATGTTTCCATCATAAGTTAATAATTCTTCCAAATATGTTTTCACCATAACTCAATAATTCTTCCAGATATGTTCTCATCCTTAATAATAATTCTTCCAAATATGTTTCCATCATAAGTTAATACTTCTTCCAAATATGTTTTCACCATAACTCAATAATTCTTCCAGATATGTTCTCATCCTTAATAATAATTCTTCCAAATATGTTTCCATCATAAGTTAATAATTCTTCCAAATATGTTTTCACCATAACTCAATAATTCTTCTAGATATGTTCTCATCCTAATTCTATAATTCTTTATATTTTACTATTTAATACAAAGTAAAAAAGTAAGTAATAATTTTCTTTATTTTTTATTTTTCAGATTGTCAAATCGATTTGGAACACCTTTTAAGAAAAACTTGACGAAATGAATTTCCCCCTTTTATTATTAAGACTTGTACCTACCTACTGAGTAATTGAACAACCGGATAATTATACTTTTGTGCACCCTATATAGAAATAATATGAATGTAACCGAGTGAAATATAACGCTGTGATTCTATCTGATGGTTTGTTTGGGTTCGGTTCGGTTGGGTTAGGGCAAAAACAAAGGGACGGCGGCGCAGCGGCAGCGAACGAGCCGCGCGATCGGCATTCGCCCCAAACGTATTGTTTGTTCGTATTAATTATGGCTCGGGGATGGCGATCGGATGCCGGACTATCCCGCACCTGAACGGGGCCCTCATTCCTGGCGTTCTTCGTTTTGCTCCCCGAATTCCCTTTCCTCTCTACCTGCCTTTCCACTCCCTCCCTTATTCCGTTTAATATCCGATATAATAACGAGCCATGCGAGGTAAAACGGGTGTGTGTGAAAGTGCGGAACGGAAACGTTTCGATTTGCGGAACCGGTTTCTGGGCCAATTTCGACTAATTATATTATATTATATATCGGGAAGTTAATCGCGATTTTACAGGTTTTACTCGGTTCAACTGTAAATTAGATTAGAAACCTTAATAGGGTTTTTAAATGGTTCTTATTATAAATGACTCATTCATTATTGCTGTGGTTAAATGCTAAAGAGAAAAAAGGGAGAGTTGTTTACACTTTTTCTTGGGGATTTTTATAATTAATTAGCTACTTGTTTTAAATAAAAAAGAAAAAAAATTTCAAGACTTTTTTTAATGTGGTAAAAAAAATTTGATAAGTTACATTTAAAAATTTTGACGTCTTTGAATTTTCTTTTAATTTTTTAGGCAATAATTACAACAATTTTGATTATTGTAATAAAAAATAGATATTTTAATCTAACTACATTCAAGTTTTCTTTTGTTAATTTCCATAAAGCAGTTCGAGATGATTTTTTTAAAACTTGATTAAGGCTGGTTTTAGTGCTCAACCGACGGTCGGTACCGACGTCGGTCGCGCGTAGTTTATCAACGTGTTTATATGTAGCTGTTCAGTGCTGCACTGATGAATCCTACGCGCGTACGGTACGCGGCGCGTATGACAACTGTCGGTCGAACGCGTCCGTATGTACGTCATCCAACTGACAGACGCTGGATTATATTATAGCGTTCATTGTTTGGCAGATACGTCAGTACGGTCTGTACGTGTACAGTCATCGTGAAATAATGAGCATAGACACAGAACGATCAATAACCGAAGTCCGGTTGCATCTGAAATTAGGGGACTTGTCTCATAATTTATATAAAGACTGTGATGCACGGTTAAAGAAATACAGAACAATGAAATACCCAAGTATCGTACAATTTGTTAATGCGTCCATTTTTCGTGAGCCTGTACAAACTGACGGTCAGCGCGTTTTGACAGATCTGTCAATCAGCTAAGCACTGAACAACACAAACCGACGGTCAGTACCGACCGTCGGTTGAGCACTAAAACCAGCCTAAAACTGTGTTAGGTTAGATTTAAAAATTTCAATATTTTCCACAATTTTTTTAATTTTTTTGGTAACAATTAGAATAAATCTGAAAAGTTTAATAAAAAATAGATATTTTAATTTACCTCTCTCCAAATTTCCATTCTTTAATTTTAATAAATAAGTTTTATGTAATTTTTCAAAGTTAGTTAAAAAATTTTAAGGTTACGTCAAAATTTTTTTGGTAATTTTAAGAATTTTTTTATTTTTATAAAAATTAGAATAAATCGGAAAAGTTTAATAAAAGATAGACAATTTGATTTACTTCTCTCCAAATTTTCATTCCTTAATTTTTATAAATAAATCCTGTGTGATTTTTTAAAATTGGTTAAAAAATTTTAAGGTTATGTTAAAATTTCTTTCGTAATTTTACGAATTTTTTTAATTTTTTTGGTAAAAATTAGAATAAATCGGGCAAGTTTAATGAAAAAAATAGACATTTTAATTGACCTTTTCTTTAAAATTTCATTCCTTAATTTTTATAAATAAGTTGGGTGTGATTTCTTATTTTTTACAAAAAGTTTTCTCAACAAATTGTATGATAAATGTAATTTTTCTCGAAGTTTGATTATCTTTATATTCCGCACACATTGTTCTTTCTTACGGCTTTTATAGCTTCGTTGGGTGGAATGTAATAAAGTCCGAACGTAAAAAAGCCTTCAATTAGAAGAATATCCGAAGTAAAACGTAATAACTCGCGGATAACAATTCCGCTACTATCAAGAACAAATTCCTTCCCATCTAACACAAATTACAAAACAATAATAGAAAAAAATAAAATAAAAAAAATAAATTTTCCAATTTTCTAATAATAATACTGAGAAATATGTGACGCGGCGTTGTTACATATTTTTATTATTCTTATATTTCTTTTTTTCGCGTTCGTTTAGCAATATGGAAATGGTAAATAGAGCAAAAAATGTTGTTAGCGTTGGTTCTTACGCAAAAGCGGAATACCTGGAGGAAATTTTTTTCTTATCGCGACGAGCGACGACGCTTATCGGAAAACACGTAAAGTGCTTAACAATAACAACAACAATGTTTAATGTCTTAACTATGGTAAAAAGCTTACCTTTCTCGAGGAAGGGTGCGCTCATGTCACGTTTCCTCCCGAAGCTGTTTTCGACGCGATTTACTGCTGCAACACAAAACAAATAAATAATAACTAAAACGTGCCAATAAAAAAAAATTGGGAACGTTTCGGAAAATTCAATTAAAATCCGAACTTCGTACAGATATGATATTTTTATTAAATTCCAACCGGGTATATCGAATACCTTTTTTTAATTTTTTTTGACGCGTTTAAAATTTATTGACTGTACGGTTTGTTATGTGATTTAAAAAGTGGGTTTAAAAATTCATATATCGAGGATGTATATTAATATGATGAAATTAAAAAATAAATAATAAACTTTGTAAGGCTAGTTTTAGTGCTCAACCGACGGTCGGTACTGACCGTCAGTACTGACGAAACGCGCTGACCGTCGGTTTGTGTTGTTCAGTGCTTAGCTGATTGACAGATCTGTCAAAACCCGCTGACCGTCAGTTTGTATAGTCTCACGAAAAATGGACGCATTAACAAATTGTACGATACTTGGGTATTTCATTGTTCTGTAATTCTTTAACCATGCAACACGGTGTTTATATAAATTATGAGACAAGTCCCATAATTCCGGATGCAACCGGACTTCAGTTATTAATCGTTCTGTGTCTATGCGCATTATTTCACGATGACTGTACACGTACTGATCATACTGACGTATCTGCCAAACAATGAACGCTATAATATAATCCAGCAGTCTGTCAGTTGACTGACGTATATACGTACGCGTTCGACCGACAGTTGTCATACGCGCCGCGTACCGTACGCGCGTAGGGTTCATCAGTGCAGCACTGAACAGCTACATATACTCTCTTTTCGCGGAAAGATTTCTCATGCGTCATTACTTGTCACCGTTTTCTCGACATATGTCAAATATTTTTTTCTTTATTTAATCATATATGTCAGATAGAGACGAAAACCGAAAATAGTAGTCTAGGATAATATAATTAATTAATGACGCATGAGACATCTTTCCGCGAAAAGAGTATAAATACGTTGATAAGCTACGCGCGACCGACGTCGGTACCGACCGTCGGTTGAGCACTAAAACCAGCCTACATGATGGTTTTAAAATCATGGTCTTAACCATTTGCGTACCAGACGGTTTTGAAAAAACACGATCGAAAAGCGCTAAGGAACGCGATCGCGCTCCTAGATTATGTCCCGAAAAAAGCCAAAGAGCGCGATAGCGCTCCTTTCATAACGTGTCAGTGGGCCGTCAGTTGTCTGTTTTGACAAAATGCCCTGGCTTTTTTCGACATGAAATCTGAAGAGCGCGAAAGTGGCTCGTGGTACGCAAACGGTTAACGTTTAAAAATTAAAATTTTAAAAAATGTCAATTTTGACGGTTAAACGTCGTTTTTCATCTTTAAAGTGTCACTTTTGACGTTTAAACATAACTTTTTACTTTAAAATGTTAATTTGACGTTTAAATGTCTAAATCCATTTTTAAAATGTCATTTTTGACGTTTAAAAATCAAATTTCTCTTTCGAACTCTCAATCTTGACGCTTAAACGACGTTTTTTCATCTTTAAAGTGTCACTCTTGACGTTTAAACGTAATTTCTTAACTATAAAGTGTCACTTTTTAACTATACAGTGTCACTTTTGACATTTAAATGTCACTTTTCGTTTTTAAAGTGTCATTCTTGACGTTTGAAGATAAAAATTATCTTTCGAACTGTCAATCTTGACTTATAAAATTTACTTTTCATCTTTAATGTGTCATTTTTAACATTTACAGATCAAAATATCAATTTTGAGGTTTAAATGTCTAAATCCATTTTTAAAATGTCATTTTTGACGTTTAAAAATCAAATTTCTCTTTCGAACTCTCAATCTTGACGCTTAAACGACGTTCTTCATCTTTAAAGTGTCACTCTTGACGTTTAAACGTCATTTCTTAACTATAAAGTGTCACTTTTTAACTATACTGTGTCACCTTTGACATTTAAATGTCACTTTTCATTTTTAAAGTGTCATTTTTGACGTTTGAAGATAAAAATTATCTTTCGAACTGTCAATCTTGACGTATAAAAGTTACTTTTCATCTTTAATGTGTCATTTTTTTAACATTTACAGATCAAAATATCAATTTTGATGTTTAAATGTCTAAATTCATTTTTGAAATGTCACTTTTGACGTTTTAAAGTCAAAATTCTCTTTCGAACTGTCAATCTTAACCTTTCATCTTTAACCACTTCGGTACGAGCGTCGACTATAGTCGACGGCCACAGATGACCCCACACAGCCGAGCGTCGCTAATAGTCGACGATCGTGCCAACGTATGAATGATGAATGCCGACTGTTAGCGACGTTTCGTGGCCGTCGACTATAGTCGACGCCCATACCGAAGTGGTTAAAGTGTCACTTTTGATATTTAAACGTCACTTTTTAGCTATAAAGTATAATTTTTGACGTTTAAAGATAAAAATTATCTTTCCAACTGTCAATCTTGATATTTAAAAGTTACTTTTTATCTTTAATGTATCATTTTTGACATTTACAGATCAAAATGTCATTTTTGACGTTTAAAAATCAAAATTTTCTTTCGAGCTGTCAATTTTGACGTTTAAATGTCGCTTTTTTACTTTAAAATGTCACTTTTGACGTTTAAAAATAAAAATCATCTTTCAAAATGTCAATCTTGACGTTTAAAAGTTACTATTCATGTTTAAAGTGTCATTTTTAACATTTTCAGATCAAAATTTTGACATTAAGGCCGTCCGCACACGGAGCAACCGGAAAGCAACGCAACGGCAATGTGATATCGCTTCTCGGTTGCTTCCTAGGTAATAGAGTGGAGGTCCGTCAACGGAGCAATTTAAAAGCAACCGATGGGCGATATAAGCGATATGCGCGATCTACGCAACCTTAGCAACCTGCACGGAAGTCACCAAGATCGCAAAAGTTGCTCATATCGCCTGTGAGCATGGAGGCATTTAATACTAAATACGTGGGTGCCATGGAAAAGTATTAAAAATATGACCGAATGCGACAGTTACACGCGACAAAATCTTCGAAAATTGGACTTCTCGAACACATGTCATGTATTAAAATCGCGGGAGATATTTGAGTGATTTTAAATTCAGTACTTATTGTCATAAAATATTCTGTAAAGCAGAGAAAGATATGAGTGGGTTCCTCACACGTAACTTATTTCATTTACATTTGAAAGTAGAACGTTTTTATGGAAAGACCCTATACATAAGCTCCACAATGTAATTCCTTTGCTTAATGAAAAATTTGCCAAAATGGAAATTTGTAGTTCTTTGATTAACAATAAGCCGACGAATAATCAGACAAACAAATAGAAGATGTCCGATTATACGTTTGAACGAATATACTAGAGCATGGATAATCTGAATCCCAGTTAACCGAACTCTTTGATAATCTGAATTGCCTTCTGTCCCAATTCGGTTGTAAGTTTAACCGAGTATTCCTTATTCGGTTAAGGCAGGTATTATTCATTATCTAGCATCCTAAAAACACCCCTAAAGATCACTAAAAAACGCCATACTTTACTTTTGTATAATATTGTTTACAGAAATACTATTTCTGGAAATATAATAATTATACAGGGGTTTTCACGCAACTGCTTAGAACCATTAGAACTGGTTCGTTACAACCTTTTAGAGTTTCATTCGTACTTTTTTAAAATTTTGTATATAAGGACTATTCATGCTACTGAATGTAGGAAATAATTCATTATTTTCAATGGAATACTTTTTAATGTATATTTCAATTGCAAAATATTTGTTGTATTTTAATTTCCACTTTGTATGTAGTAAACATTTAGCTACCATTTAAGAAAAATTTAAAAAATTGGCTCAATTAGTCTTCAAACGTTGTTAATACTTAATATTTAGTAGCACTCTCTCCTTGGATGCTACGTGTTGACTAACAAACAAATTGTCCCGTGTGCGGATCTCTGTTGCTCATGTTGTCAATATCGCCGATATCACCGATATCGCTTCGCGAAAATATTGCTTTTCGGTTGCTCCGTGTGCAGATGGCCTAAGAATGTTATAGAAAGCAAATTGTAGTATCAGTTAATCTAAAACCGTCCAACTTTGTTTAAAGTCGTCTAAAATTTTCATATTTGTTATGGATTGTTAACTCTCCGTAAACGTTTGTCTAATAAATGTTTAAATATTAAAAGTGTTATAGAAAGCAAATCGAAAGGGTATAAAACGAAGAGTATAATATTAAAACGAGAGAGGAATTACGATTACGGTCTTTCGAGTCGTTTTATAAGGCATTAAAGAAAGGGCCTAACCGTGAGCGGCTTCTAAGCGACCGGCGTTAATAGAGAAGAGAAAAGATCCGGCGCTGCGCTGCGCTGCGGAGTCGGACCGCAATGTCCACTCGGTCAGAACGGCTCCAATTTATAATAAACCGTGGCGGCGTTATTTATTCGTCGTCGGAGAGACGACCGAACCGAGCCGTTTAGTTCGATATTAGTAAACGGTGTCCCGTAATGGGCGATTGTGTTCGCTAATTGCGACCGTATGACGCATTTTAATCCGAACGGTTCGTTCGTTCGAACCGCACCACTTTCTAACGGTGGGAAACCGACTTTAACTGCAAAAACGGTTGTCTCCTACCTTTTTTCTATTTATTTCTTTTCCTTCTATCTACTTATCTTACTTATACAATTACATTTTACCGTTATACTTGGTTTAATTTAATCTATCGGTTTTAATAAGATTAATACAAAAGACATTTAAACCCCAACTCTTGCGGTATACGTAATAGTAATACACGTGGTGTTTGTGTATTTGTGTGAGTGAGTGTTGATCCCGCGCAAATCCAATAATAATAGTATATGCCGTGGGCGAACCTATGACTCATCCTTTCACAGCCAACTTGACTCGTTTCGTACGACCACGACCGAATAAGTTACTTTTTCCTATTAATATTATTATTATTATAATTGAATAAGTAAATTTTAAATAAAACGGTTCTTTTTAAGATTGGAAGGAATTAAAAATGAAGAAACCCGGTTAATGATTACAAGTAGTAATAGTAAACGGTTGATGGTCCGGAGGCGACGGCGGCAGAGGGCGCGGTCGAGTTAACGGTACTAAACGCGCCTACTGCGATGGCGACCGACGGTAGGATGCGAGATCCAGACGGCCGCGATTGCCGCCGCCTGCCTCGTTCGGGGGCTGTTGATGCTCAAAACCGTTTGCCGTCAAATGAGCTACTTGTTGAATCCGAGAGTTGAAACGTTCCCTCCCTTACTTACTTTAAAAACACCTGTTAATACTCTTTTACTATTCGTTTACAACTAAAAAATAATTAAATTAATTGATTATTATTCAAATATAACAAGTCATTTCATTTTATTGTATAAAATGTAATAAATAGGTGAAATGAAATCACAATTGGGGGGTATGATAGAGATGGATAAATGAAGGGAAGGGATGGGAGGGTAGGTAGGTGGAGAGGATTAATTTAACAAATTCCTGGTTAGAAAGACTTGGTTCGTTCGACTGCCGTTGAATTTAATTTCTAGTTTTCGGCCGGAATAATTCACAACATCCGGCAAACGTGAGTATAACTTTGGCATTTCACCTGGAATTCCCGAACCGGGCTTTGCGTTCCGCGTTAGTAGCCCCGCAGCGCCAACCCCCCATTCGCCCCCCGACTCGAACCCCAACTCACGTTTCGAATCGATATTGCACTTTTATCGGTCCGACTCCATAACACGCGATCACACACGTCAAATCAACCAGAATAATAATTCTAACTAACTACAATTAAAACACTTTACAACTGAAACACTTCCACTTAATATCATAATACAAGGTATTTGAATGATTTAAAAAACTTTCTAGAAAGAATATGTTTTTGTTAAAATTAGGTAATAAATTGATTAATTTTATACTTTTCTGGTTATTAGATTTTTATTGCTTAACTGGTTTGGGTTAAAGTTATCCTTAGAAATAAACGTCGAATTCTACATAATTCAACGTTTGCTATAAGTATTGGATTTATAAAAAATTATAACCTAAAAAATAAGTAAATAAAATAAAATATCAATGTCACCAATTAGTAAACAAGATATAGAAATTTTTTCCAAGAGACAAAAAAACACCCCGTATAATTGAAATTAATTTAAATTCTTCAAAAAAATTTGACTTAAATTATATCAATAATTCATCTATTAAAAAAAACTAAAGTAATATTCCAATATATTAAAATTTTCAATACAAAAACCCATTTTATATTATTAAAGTCATAATCAAAGCAATATTATTTTCCAACTTATTGACGTTCAAAATGTCAATTTGATGGTTGAACCAATCTGACATTTAAAATATCACTTTGACGTTTGAATCAATTTGACGTTTTGAATGTCACTTTGACGTTTGAATCTATTTGACGTTTTAAAATATCAACTTGACGTTTGAATCAATCTGACGTTCACAATGTCAATTTGATGGTTGAACCAATCTGACGTTTAAAATATCACTTTGACGTTTGAATCTATCTGACGTTTAAAATATCACTTTGACGTTTGAATCAATTTGACGTTTTGAATGTCACTTTGACGTTTGAAACAATTTGACGCTTAAAATGTCAACATGCCGTTTGAATCAATCTGACGTTTAAAATATCAACTTGACGTTTGAATCTATCTGACGTTTAAAATGTCACTTTGACGTTTGAATCTATCTGACGTTTAAAATGTCACTTTGACGTTTGAATCAATCTGACGTTTAAATTTATATTTTGACGTTAGCTCGTATTTATTAATTACTCATTATGGTAGATAAGTGGCATTATTTTTTCTGCCGATATCTTTATCACCTGTTCCTCGATAACCGTACGTAAGTGATTCATTCGGCACTACTTACGTATCTTACGGATATCTTATCGGTTACCGTGAGACGATAAAACGCGCCGATTCGCGATTTTAACGTTATCGTTCCTTTAACCGGCCTTTAATTGTTATACCGTACAGTAAACATGATATCCGTCGTTAAATAATACAAAAATAAAAAAAAAAGATAAAGCTTATTGTCATTTTGATCCTTTTCCAATGCGACTTTGACATTTTGAAAGAAGTCTCTCTCTCCGATTTGTAGGCGAGAGGAGCGCAACGCAACTCAACTCGTCGAAACACGAATCTCGTATTCGCTCGCTTCTCTTATGCCATGCTCTATTTCTATCCCAGTTAAAATTAGAGGACCACCGTTTACCCGCGTGTGCTGTCGATACAACGTATTTTCCAAGTGCAAAATAATCGACAAATAAATTTACATCTTCTACTAATCGTACGAAAGATTTAGAAATTTTTAAATCTTTTTTTTTTAATAGGTTTAAAGTGTGATTTTAAATAATTAACAAGTTAACAATTAGTAAATGAACTCATCGAAAGAAAATAAAATAGTATTTAAAAAATTATTATAATCATAATTTTTTTTTAAACAATCACCTTTAAATATACAGGGTGTTTATTAATAATAAAATACAATATTGTTAAGGTAATTAAGTTACAAGACAGATATACTTTTTAATTCTTCTAATCTACAGTATCTAAATGATCAAATATACTTTGCTTTCATTATACAGAGCGTTCATAATGTTTATATACATATAAACACATACAAAAATTTATTGGAAAAAATATAAAACACCCTGTATATTTATTATTTATGTATTGTTAAAAAAATATTTTAATAAAATTTAAAATTAAAGTTTTTCAAAACAAAAAGTTAAAAACTCTATAATCAATAAAATTGTCTCTTAAATCAAATTTAAATTTGTATGAACACAACATAACCTCAATTTCTCAACAACTAATGTTTTGTTTTTTAACTATCTACTAAATTATTTAAGAAAAAATGATAGGAAATCTCCCTACCTATTTAAAATCATTTTAAAGTTTAAGATTCAACGTATAGCGACACACAAAAGAAAGAAAACATTGAAAAACATCTTCGTCGATGATGATGATGATGATGTTGATAAAACGGCACACATCACTTTAAACAAGTATAAGATACGGTTATTTAGTTCGCGACAGCCATAGTTTGATCGTTGCGAGTTGCACTGACCACTGGTTCGAGCGCGCGCGGGGCGAAGCTCCCGGTGCTTCGGACGGGACGCGAAACACCGTTTTCGATAAAACGATCGATGAGTTAAAGTTGCCGTCGTCGTTGAGAAATTATAGAAAGACGGGCGAAACGCGGTTCGAGTGAAAAGGACGAATTCGTTTTTTGGAGGTTTTTCTAAGTAAGGTCCGGAGTAGTAGGTCGACACTAGCGACGTCTATACGGCGCAAGCACGTCAAGTATGTAAAGTATTGTTGGAATTGTGGACGCATAACTGGCATTCTGCGGCGGTTTTTCGCGGAAAGCCGGCGCGAACTGTATGGATTCGGTCGGGAATCGTGCTGGTACTCACCCTCGGCGCTCGATCCGCTCGTCCTCGACGGTTTTCCGCTGGTCCGTACGGATTTCGCCCCAAAAACACTCGCCGTCCGTTGGTTATTGGTATGCGAAGAATGGCACAAAGAATCTGGACAACGCGAGCGCTACGGCGCACCTGACGTGCGCATGGTAAGCGCTCGGGAGCGAGTTTGCCCCCCGATCCCCACCCCCGACCCGCCATTACCGATCCCCCCCTCAAAGCGCAAGCGCAACCCGCTCTCCGACCGCCATCCCTACGACTAACGGCATCTAACGACAAACCGCATCAACTAACTTGCAGATTTCTGTAAATTTAAATTAAAAAAAATAAATAATTACAAATTAAGAAATTAAACGAAACATAAAAATATAAATAAAGACAAAAAAATTAAATTAATTCTTTCAAATATACCGACATTTTAAATGTTAAATTGACGTTTAAAATATCAGATTTCCAACAGTTTTTGATTTTATCAAAAAATCAAATTGTTTAATTCTGATTACATGCAAAAAGTTGTATATTTCAATTTATTAAAATATCAGAAACCCTTTAAAATCGCTTCAGAACAAAGTAATGTTCAAAACTTCCAAAAAATTTTAAAAAGGAAAGGAGAAAAACAGTTTATATGAACCTAACTTCAAAACTATACTATACGGAGTGGTCAAATAAACTTGTAATGTTTTGCTTCTCATAAATTACTCACGATAAAGACTTACAATAAATAATTAAATTAAAAAATTATAAATATCGTTAAAAATCCTTTAATTTGATACCTAACACGACTATATTCCGACTAAAAATAACGAAGTTACATCAATTTAAAAATTTTAAAGATGGCCGACCTTCAATTGTTTTAAGGTTCAAAAATGTATATAATTTTTAAACTATTGAAGCTAGATAGGTCGTGTTTGTACTTAAATTAAAGGAAATTTAATTTCCTAACCAATTCTAATAAAAAAATTTAAAAATGGCCGACTTTTGAATATTTTTCAAGTAAGAATTTGATATATTTTAGAAAGTATTGAAGCTGAATGGGTCGTGTTTGTACTCAAATTAAAGGAAATTTAATTTCCTAATGAGTTTTTATAAAATTATCATTCTAAAAATATTTTTAAAGTTATCATTAAAAAAAAAATCTAAATTAAATAATGTTTAATAGTTAAAAAAATATAGAGTAACATCAAAAAATCAAAAAAAAAGTTAAAAATAATGTCATCTAAAAGAGCCCTATCTATTGATAGTTCTAACGAACTATATACAGATTTCTATAAACATTTCCCCCCAAATTTTTAAAGAAATCGCATTATTTAAACTAAAACTAAACGATTTCTTTTTGTGAAAATCTAAAAAACCTATCTATTTCATTCTAGGGTTAATTACGTGCGATCAAAGGTTAAAAACTATCAACAATAGTGACATTTAAAAAGTAACGGAGTGACGTACGGGTGGAAAATCATTAATTTTCCCTGTGGGAGTTTGCGCTTAACCCGTTAAAGCACAATGAGCCGGTGTCGTGTCGCGTTCGCGCCCCGTTCAAATGTCAGTGATTATCGGCAGCGCGTTTTCGGCGATTCGTTGTGAGGACGGGGAGTTTGCCCGCGATCGCAGAACGGGAGGACGAGTCGCTGATTTCCAGCCTCCGGTTATTTTTAGTCCGCGACGATGACCTTTCGCGAACCGATCGCCGACGTCGTCGTCGCGTGAAAAGTCCGCAATGACGAAGACCGACGTGGTGCCGACCGGAGATGCTCCCCGGACGGTCGCCGTCCACTATTCCCTTAGCTTCCGGAGACTGTGCGTCCTCACCGCGGCATTTCCATTCGTCGCACTCGTTATATGTCTCGTCACCGCGGTTATTTTTCAACCTGATGAGGTTCACGAGACTCACTGTCGAGTAAGTTGCTAAATCTAACTTAAACTTCAAAATAAGATATGAATACTTTTAAAATAAAATAAGAAATAAGTATAATAAAGTCCAATTAAAGAGATTTAGTTAGATTTTCTATTTTGATGGAAAAACTAAAAGTTGTGGAAAATTCATTTTTGGTAAAAATAAAGATTAAGTTTTAATCTAAATCCTCATAAAATTTCAATAACAATTAGTTTTTGAGATATGAATTTTTAAAAATTAAATTTTAATAAGCATGTTAATTAAGTTAGGTTTGGATTTCTTTTCTGAGGAAAAAACTAAAAGTCGTAGATAATTCATTTTTGATAAAAATAAAGATTTTTAATCTAAATCCTCACAAAATTTCAAATCTTAACAATTTGTTTATTGTTTGAGATATGATTTTTTTTTAATTGACTAGTTTTTAAATAAAATAAAATGTTAATTAATTTTATTTAATGTTTTAGGTGTATAATGTTATACCATCGATTAGTGCCATAACTGGCGTGAGCCCTCAAAGATATTTATGGAGGTTAAGCGTGGCTTTACACATTACGCCTCGATATATTATAGCGACAGCGTATAAAAAGTACCAGTATGGTTTAATAAGTTCATTAGCGAGTTTAGACGTATGTATTTTTTTCTTTTCTTTTCTAAATAATTACTTTTAAATGATGAATTATTTATTTTTAAAATTTATAAAAGGGCGAGAATGTAAATGTAAGTTTAAAAATGAATGTGATCGGTTTATTTTGAGCCCTACTGTACATTTTAAAAATGAAAAATTGTAATTAGGTTAGGCAACTTTATTTACAAGGTAAATAAAGTTGCCTAACCTAATTATTAGTAAAATGTAATAATTAATAAAATTATTAGTAGAAATGTTGTAAACGTTTATAATTAATTAAATTAGACGTTTATAATTAAAAAAATTTTTTTAGATGAAGAAAAAAATACACAGATGGCTTTCAATCGCCCACATATTGAATATAGCGGAAGTTAGTGCGTTAGCTGGAGTCACATACATTTCTAATATTGAAAATTACCGTATGTATTTTTTTTAATATACAGGGTGATTAAAATTGATTGAAAAATTTACTAATTTTTTTTTTCTTTTTGAACAATGAATTTTAATCATTCAGTACATTATTATTAAATTTATTATTTCTTTTTATATGTATTTTTTTTAATATACAGAAGGATTGAAATTGATTGTCTGAAAAATTTACTACATTTTTTTTCTTTTTGAACAATGAATTTTAATCATTCAGTACATAATTATTAAATTTGTTATTTCTTTTATATGTACTTTTTCTTTTAATATACAGAGTGATTAAAACTCATTATCTGAAAAATTTATTAAAATTTTTTTTCTTTTTTATTTTGAATGAGTTTTTATCACTCAGTACGTTTAAAATTTAATAAAAAATAATAATTTAATGTTTGGTATGTTTTTAGCGATCCACGAAAAATTATTTATAACGTTTATGTTCGCCAGTTTGGGACATATGGTAGCCTCGATTAAAGCGTTACAGTTAATAGCGGAATCGCGAGCCGATGGTAATATTTTCAGCAAGGAAATATTTATAAAAAAGTGTCTTTTGATCACGTCGATGGCGTGCACGATCGGAATGATCGGATTTTTCGTCGAGCACCGACTTTTGTGCCACGATTTGGCGTTCAGTCGGTTCGCTTTTTGCGAGTACATCATCGCCACAGCGAACATGGCTTTCCATTGCAGTTTGGTGTTCCGATTGGACGAGGAACGATTGGTTATTATTACCGGGTTGGAGGGAGATCGGAAAATTACAAAGGAAAAGGGAGATTAATTACAGGATGTGTGTGTGTTTAGAGGATTTTACACGATCATAAGTTCTCAATTATTTGTTTAGATTTATTCGAATTGTTAGTGTTTATATTTATTTGTTTTATTATAACTTTTAGAAGTCTTATGTGTAAATAATTCAATTATATTATCTTTCCGTTTGATTATTCACCTTCTTCCGGAATGAAAAGAAATCAAAATGGAAATTAAAATTAAACATTAAGAATTAATATGATTGTGTAAAAAACTCTTTATGTAGATAATCACGTCCGGGTTAAATGAAAGAACTGTATGTTTTTTGAAACCTTCCGGATTCTATTTGGACCTATATTAGAACCCGAGTGCCTAAATTTGCACTTTGAAACAGTAGTGCGGAGCAACTCTTTTTCTCAATTTAAAAAAAAAAGATAAGTAAAAAACGGTCGCGGGCTGATTGTATAAAAAAAATTAAAATAAAATAAATTGTTTATACGTTCTTATGTATAATAATAAATGATAATCATTTAAGTCAATTGGAAAAAATGAGCGTTTTAATTCCCTTTTTAATTGTTGTACTAATAATATATTTTATGTAATAATATACGTTCTACAATATATTAGTTTAAATATTATGGTTTTAATACACCAAAAAGACAAAGAAAAAATTATTACTATTTAAGTGTTTAAAAGTTAATTGAATCGTAAATTCTAAACAATTAGTAACTTATATAATTAGTGGTAAATGAAGAAAATTAAGAGTCGATTTAGAAAAGAGAAAACTCTTTAAAGTTATCTATAATTCAACAATTTAAAATAAACGCATTTATCTAAAAAGAAAAGTACAGAAATTACATAATTATTAATATACAAGATGTTTCAAAAAAGATGTTAAAATAATTTTTTAATCAATTTTATAAAACGTGAGAATCCGTTTTATTTACATTTAGTTTGGGTACAAATGAGGCGGTTTTCAACGCGCATTTAATCGTGTATTTGATAATGTGCGATTTGGTTTATATGCATTTTATTAGGAGCGTACAGATTCAACACTAATTGTAAGATCTAAAAAAGATAGACGTTGGATGTTACTTGAGCTGCAGAAGGAAAGTGAAAATTACTTGTCAATTTGACATTTTAAACGTCAAATTGACAGTTTGAAATAAAATTTCTGCTGTTATTAAAGAAACATAGAAAATAATTTGTGTCGAGAAAAAGGTGACAAGTAATGACGCATGAAACATCTTTCGTCGAACAGGTATTACAAATACAAACGTTAAACGTCCGATAAATGCACGATTTGAGATTTTCAAAGCGTGCGTTTTACGACATTTAACGTTGACTTAATAGGATAAGGTTGTTCAAGTCGTACCTTAGTTATATTAAATGCCACCACAGCGTTGTCAGCAAAAATAACACTACAGGATTGTCTAGTAAGGAAGACACTCCATTCTATACCATTGTACTAGACAATCCTGTAGTGTTATTTTTGCTGACAACGCTGTGGTGGCATTTAATATATCTAAGGTATGACTTGAGCAACCTTACCTTACTTGCCAATAGGAAGGATATGATTAAACGCGTGTTCATAAGTGTCCCACCTGAAATCTTAATCTTTACGCTTGAGCTTATACACTCCTAATACCTAAAATGCGTATAAATCAAAATGCGATTAATCAAACACTTAAAAAACTGCTTCACCTGTGCTTATTCTAATATGATAAACTCTTTGAAAATGTAAAATGCAATATAATTTTTCAATTAAATATTCTTACTGATTTTTTTATATAGAAACTATATTTTAACATCTCTTTGTAACACTGTCTCCTACTTTGAATGCCTTTCAAATAAAACTGAATACAAAATATATACAAAATGACATCAAAAAATCGTTTATTTATTGATTTTTCAAGTTTTAAAGAACGGTTAAATTCGTTTTTAAAATCAATCTAAACTGTAAAGGTGAAAAAGTATAATCTGTGCCACAGTACCTTGCATTGGTCGCTCGGTTTGAGTGCCAACGCCGGTTCCTCCTCGTGATGCGAAGCAGAACACAGGATGGACCTACCTTTCGATGTCTACGTTTTCCTTTCCAACAACATTTCACAAAATTTCAAAATTTGTTCATTTAAAAATTCAATTTAACTACAATCATCCCAGAGCTGTATAAGTGTATAAATTTCAATTTACTAATTTTAAAATTTCATCCAATTAATGAATATTTTTTTCTAATTTAATTTTTTCTAATTTAATTTTAGCTAATCAAATTTATCATTTCATTTAAAAGGGTAAATCTAATTTAAAAAAGAAAATCATTTCCGACTATGAAAACTAATCAAAAAGAATTTATGAGAAAAAGAAATTTTTAAAAAATAATTATCAATCATTTATTTCATTTGTAAAAACCTCTTTTTTATACTCTATATGTATACTATTTAGATACGTTTTAAATAAATTTACGTGTTTAATTTTTTGGTAGGTACAAGTAATAATAAAAAATAAAAATTCCAAGCTCTTGATGAATCGTAATAATAGTTAATCGGTCACCTGTGTTCGTCATCACTATCACAGCCCTCGTTTTTGTTATCTAATTTTTTAAATCTTAACGTATTTGCAACACATACGAAATTTGTTTATCTACATTTAAAAAAAAAAATTAAGAAGTGAAAATAACGTTCTTTCGCAGTTAAATTAAAAAGAAAACATCTTAACAAGTCTTAACCGTCCTGCACTGTTACCACTTTTTCTTCATCTCCTCCTCCTCCTCCTCCTCCTCCTCCTTCTCCGTCTCCACCATTATCTCCGTCTCCACCATCATCACCACCTCCATCATCATTATTACCATCAAAATTTTCCCCAATTAAATCTTCTCTTTCCGGCCCATCTTCAATCATTTGCACCTCATCCCTTAACGGAGTCGTATTCCCCTCATTGTGTTCCACTTCTGTCCTAACAACTTCCCGATTATCCAACACTTCCTCTTCAACTCTACCACCACTCCCATCGTTATTATTATCAATATTATTCTCAACATCTTCTCTTCCTTTTTCATCATTATTTTCAATATTATTATCATCTTCATTAAAACTATTACTTTTATTATTTCGCTCTGGGTCTTGTCTCGACGGGGAATTCGCCATGCTCCATCTACTTTTCCTTTCGCCCCTTTCAAAATCGCCCGATTTATCTTCGTGAGGAGGTATTTCTTGCTGATCGAATTTGTTAAATCTACCGTCTCCGCGTCTATTAAATTGTCCGCGATGTCTCGGATGGTGGTCGTCGCCGAAATGGCCGCGAAAACCGGGTGGACCTTCGAAACGGGGAGGAGGACCGAAATTCGGTCTCATTCCAACTACTCCGTCCATCCAAGGACCTTTGTAATTATATAAAATGATTATAGTCTTCTTAAAAAATAATTATAATCTTCTTAAAAAGGAATTACATCTTTTGATATAGGAAAGGATGTCTTGTTAATATGGATGTTGAGATGTTTTTGTTGGATGTTGAGAGGAGGAATGATTTTTTTTTATTTTGTGGTTTGTTTTATTGCTACGTATTTGTACTTTGCGGAGAAAAAAGGAGTGGAAGTGGAGATGAATATAATAGGATTGAATTAGTTATTAAATAAAAAAAAAAATGTATCTCAAACCTCGAGACTTATTGATAGTCAAAAGTAATTCCCATTTATAATTTTTTAAGACCTACTATAATTAATTCGTCTTTTTTAGATTAAAATACAATGTTTTAACTCTCATTTAAGCTATAAATCGTTTCTTAGTTCATATAAATAAGCTCATAGTGAACTTTTAAGTTTGTCTCATTTATTTGAAGTTTGATCAAAAACCACTGTCATCTTTAAAAATAATTTTTTTTTTAACAATTACAAACAATTTATCTTGTTTAGACTGATATAGAATCTGTTAAATTTTTTAAATTTGGCTAATTTATTTGAGTTAATTCAAAAACCACTGTCACTTCTAGAATTTTTCATTTAGTTTTTTAAGACCAGTTATAAACAACCTAATTGTTAGTGGAACTGGATATGAACGTAAAACAGGACGGAACGACAAATAAAATTTTCACTAACCTGGTCTAGGTCCTCGTAAATGTCCCATATGAGGCGGTCCTCGAGGATGGAACATCCCTCCCCTTGGTCCCATCAACGGCGGACGTCCGTTAAATCCCCCATCAGGTCTCATTCCTCTCAACGGCGGCGGACCTCTGGGTCCAAAAACGTCCCCTCGATGTGGATAAAACTCCGGACCTCCTCTTTGATACCTATCGTAGTCGTCCATTTCGTCCGCGTAACGGTCCCGCCTCAAATACCTCTCCTCTAAGAGTTCCAAAGGCGGCGGCCCGTTTCTCGGTGGTCCCTCAAAATCAGGCGGATAATCGAATTCCGGCGGTCCGGGATAAACATCGCCCATCGGCGGTCTGCACAAACGCGGAGGGTGATCGTACTCCTCTATCGGCATGTTATTTTCGATTGGACCGAGCGGCTCGCCCCCGTAGCTAGCCGGAGGTGGGTACAGGTGGCGTTCGGCGTCCTGCGGTTCTCGCGCCGGGAACGATCCGTCATTAGCCATTTCGCGTAGGCGATCGTTTAGGCGTTTCTCGCGCTCGCGACGTTCTATTTCCATATTTCTCGTGTCGTCGCGATCGGCCCAACGGTTACCGCGGTTATTATCCCTCCGGTTATTATCTCTGCGAGCGTCTTGATTTCTCGCGTCTCTGTTTCTGTCGTAACTGCCGCCTCGTCGACTTCTATCACGATTTCTATCGGGTCTATCTCGATCTCTACTACGATTCCTCCCTAAACAACAACAACAATAGTATTAGATTTTTAGATAGCACAAGTTGTTAATAGCCAAAGTTAATAAAGAATGAATTATTTGTCAGAGTCGAAATCTAGCAATTCATCAATTCTTTTTAATTTAATCAAAAATTCAAAAGACATTCGTCATAATTCATGTTACTTTTACAATATTCATCAGAAACTCATCTTATTTTATCAAAAAATTATCATAAATTTAAAATTCTATCTATTTATATTTCTTACCTCCCCTTCCATCTCTTCGATCCCTCCTTCCGTCATCCATATCGTCGTGCCTATTAAATCGATTAACGACTGCGCTCAAATTAACCTCTCCCGAACTATTATAAGATCCCATCGTCGCTAAAAGTTGATCGCTCAACGCCGGTCGATCCATTTTATCGGCATCCTCCATCTCCACGTCCATATTATCGTCCGCGTGGTGCTGTTGCTGCGCCATCCCAAACGCTCCCTGTTGCGCTTGCATCGGTAACGGAAGCAAGCCGTTATCGTTAATCGAATCCTGACTGTTGTTATTATCCGCAATGTTGGCGCCTCCGCTAGCTGTTACGGGTATTTGAGCGACCGGTGTTTGTAATAAACTAGGTGGTGCTTGTCCGAATGGTGAACCGGCTATTCCAAGCAATTGATTCGGAAGTAAAGCGTTTGCCAAGTTGGGCGGTGGGACTCCGATCGGGACGTTCGGCATAATGCCGGTCGGTAGATTCATACCGACGGCGTTCAATAAGCTTCGATTAAGTTGAAACGGAGGGACGAGGGATAAAGCGATGGGCGGGGCTTGAAGGAGGTTTCCGGGAACCGGAGGAGGTTGAGATGTGTCTAAAGCGGCCGACGAAACCGAAGATAAAGTCGCGGCTATGTTGGATAAATCCCCGGAAGCGTTTTCCGTTGGTTTTTGATTTAGTTTTGATTTCATCCATTGGGGCATCGTTTCTTCGTCTATTACGCCGCCATCTTCTAATAATTCCGTGTCCATATCTGGTTTGAGTTTACCATAAGGGATGTAAGAAACTCCCAAGTCGCCTTCCCAGTAATCTTTGAGATCTTTACCTTTTACTCCTTTTCCTGGGGCCCAAGCCAACTAAACAAATTAAAAAATAAATGATTAAAACGTTTAAAATTATCCTTTAATAAACCTACCGTTAACGCTTTCCCATGTAATTTATAGTTCTTCAATTTCGTCAAACACTTAGCTGCATCTTGCCGCCTATCCATGACGATAAAAGCACACCCTCTCGGTATAATAAGATCAATACTAATAATCCCCCCAAACTCCCCGAAAGTATCTGACAAATCCTCTTGATGCACCAATTTGGATAAATGTCCCACCCACAACGTCGTACTGCAAACGCTCAAATGATCTTTTTTAATCGGCGGCAACCCCCTTTTCTTCCTCTCCTTATCCTTTTCCCTTTCCTTTTCCCGCTCGCGATCTTTTTCGCGGTCGCGCGATCTCGATCTTCGCCTCCGAGACCGGGACCGCGATCTCGACCTCGATCGTCTCGACCTCCTGTCTCGTCGATCTCGCGAACGACTTCGACTTCTTCTGCGTCGCCCTCCGTAACGATCTTCGCGTGGAGATAAACTTCGCGAGTCGCCGTGATCGACTGTGATCACTTCAACGTCGTTATCCGTTCCCGTACCGCCGCCTCCGCTCACAAACTCCACCTCCGAACAAACGGTACTGTCTTCTTGGGCTTGGGAGACGTAACCGACCGTTTGAGAGGTGGTTTTATAACCGGGCGGAGGTTGAGACATATCGGTGCTCATCGAGAGGAAGTAATTTGGTGGTACAGCGGGAGAATTATTGCTCGGTTTAAATTCGCATTCAGATGCAAATGGTAAATGCTAAAATTAATAAATAATAAGATAATTATTATCAAGCACAGAATTAGGAGCTTTTGGGTCTAATCTTTTTAAAAAAGCGTTTGACGTTGCAAATATCATATTATGATCTTTTTCAGAAATGCACTTCGAATTTATTCGAAGTTTATTGAAGAAGGTTGCAACATGACATCTGAAATGTTAAATGCTTTTTCAAAAGACTCACGACTAAGCTGAAAAGCTCTTAGTTTTAAATCTAATGTTAGTTCTAGTGTTAGTTCAGTTAACACTAGTCATAAAAGCCTTTATAGTTGTATCTAGGAGTGTGATATTATGACGCTAACACTTCAACCTTAGTAAGCACCTACTATTAAATCCCAAATCTCCTACATACAAAGGTTATACGCAACCAGAAGTCTTCAACTGGTTGTAGGAGCAACGGCTTTAAGCCCCTCTAAAGGTCGTTTGAGCAACTAGATGTAAGACTAACCAGAACTCAAATTGGAGACATCAAACGTGCTAATTTGAAAGTTAGCCGCCAAACCATCAACTCCACAAGCCTTTACATTTATAAAAATTAATACTTACAGGTACGGTTTGAGCCAGATGTTTATCAAACTCATCCTCTTGCTGCTTCATTTCGTGTAATTTTCTTAATTTTTCCAAGTCAATCTCTTGGTGTTGGCCGTGTTGTAACATCGAATTTTGGAGGGTTTGTAGTTGTTTTAAAACTTCTGGATTTGACAATAAACTACAGAAAAAGAAAAATAAATAAATAAATACATGAAACTTAAAATTATTAATTTACTACAATTATTAAAATAAATTTTATTTTTATAATAAATAATAATCTTTAAGCTTTAATTTCGATAAGTAAGTTTTGTACAATTTCTTTAAAGTTGCTTTGTTCAAACTTGACGTTTAATCTATTAGTGTGACGTTTGAGCTGTCAAATTTGACGTTTTCATTGCTAAGTTGACATTTCTACGGTAAAATTTGACGTTTAAGCTGTCAAGTTTAAAATTTTTATTGTTAACCTGTTATTTTCACTATCAAATTTGGAGTTTAAGCTGCTAATCTGATGTTTGAGCTTTCAAATTTGACATCTTAATTATTAACTCCACATTTTTAGCAATCAAGTTTGATGTTTAAGCTATCAGTTTGACGTTTTTATTGTTAACCTAATATTTCTACTGTCAAATTTGACGTTTAAGCTGCCAATTTAATGTTTAAGCTGTCAAATTTGACGTCTTAATTGTTGACCCCTTAACTTACAATGACGGGCATAGCCCATGTACAATGGTAGGGCCAATTGCCTGAATTGGCGTGTTACACAATTCGTGCGAACGTCCCGAACTATGCGCGAGCTTGTATACAATTTCGGCTCAACATTTTCGAATCTAAATCGTAGGTTAAGAGGTTAATTTGACCTTTCTACCGTCAAATTTGACGTTTTCATTGTTAACCTAACATTTCTACTACTAAATTTGACGTTTAAGTTATCAGTCTCACGTCTTAAATGTCGAATTTGACATTTCTATAGTCAAATTCGACATTTTTGTTGTTAACCTGATATTTCTACAATCAAATTTAACGTTTAAACATTCAAATTTGAAATTTTTATTGTTAACTTGACATTTTCGCTATTAAGTTTAAGGAATAATCTATAAGTTTAATGTTTAATCCATCAGTTTCACATTTGAGCTGTCACTTTGACGTTTTAATTGTTAAGTTGACATTTCCACTGTTTACGTTTTTAATTTTTTAAATATCAATCATCAAAATATGTACAAAAGTCATTGTTGTCAATCATTGTTATTATAATAACTTATAAGTTGCTAAAAAGTAAACTTACTTCCCAACGGAATCAATAGCAGTGTTGGGATTCGTCGTTTTCGGTGACGGATTATTCGGATCTTCATCCTCATCATCCCCATAATCAAAGTCCAACAATTTCCGATCGAAATGCACCGGCTGACCGTCGGCTTTCCCCGCACCTCCCTGATATAGCAACTTATGCAGCTGTTGGAGCTGCGCTAAAGTCGCCGGATCCAAAGTCGGAGTCGTCTGAAACATTCGCACAATAAACGATTAATTATCTTCACCAAACCCAACTAAATAAATCTAAAAGAACGCTTTTACAACGTTAGAACTCGTAGGATTTTTTTCTAAATTTAAATTTGCGTTTTAATCTTTGTTAATCTGATTAATTTAACTCTCCGTTATTATTCTTTTTGATACTTTTCTTAAAAACGTTTTTCCTCATTTAAGAAACAATGAAGACGAAGGCGCTTTAAAGGCGGTTTTTTTATGTACCGTTGCGTTAACGCTGTTAGGTACGGCGTTTGCCGGATCCATCCCTTGTTGCGGAGCCTTCGTAGGCGTCTTCTGGGGCGCCGGCGAACCTGGTTAGGAAAAACGTTTTTTAGATAAGTATCATAAATTAAAAAAAAATATATTTATTTAAACTTTTTGGTAATTTATTTCTCAAAATTATGAATTTTTAACTTTATATTAATTGTAATTAATAAATAAATGAGTGAAATGTTTAATAAAAGACGCAAATTTAAAATTTCAACTTTTAAAATCGCTTTAATATACAAAATTGATTTGTTACGATTGTGACAAACTTTTTAAATAAATATAATTTCACTAATTTTTACATTATTTCATATTTTTAGTTCGTAAAGTTTGTCAAAATGCTAACAAATCACTAATTCTTAAAAAATATAAACTGACTTACCTTTCGGAAGGCTTACTCCTCCGCTCGTCCCTCCTAACGATCCGTTATTTTGATTAATCTCCCTGTAAATCGGATGATTAGGATCCGCCAAGTCAAAGAGCGGTTGAATCACTTCTGGAGCAAACACTTGGTTTTTTTGCCACAAATTCAACACTCTTATAACTTTACTCTATAAATAAAAATAAAAAATACATCCTTTATAGTAAATAAACCTTATTACAAATAAAATTAATCGGATTTTAACTCACCTTATCTTCCGGCGGACATTTATATAAATTAATAAACGTCTGTTGCATATTTTTAGCAAACCTAGGCGCAAACACATCCTTATCCGTTCCGAACTGATGCCTGGATTGTCTCACAATCGAGTCAATAACGTATAAGCCGGGTACTTTATACTCCGTCTTGCATTTTAGTATAAACTTTTCGACGCTTTGCACAACGTGCTTGTAAAACTTAATCGCTTTGATGGCCCCGCGTGTAATCGCCGTCATTTTCGCCTTGGATATCGGGGGCCTTACCTCGTACAACGAGGAAAGCTAAAAAGCAAATCGGTTAATACACCCAAAACGTTGACGTTAAAGCGGTCGTTTTGTGGCTCGGTTCTAAGCGCTTACCTCCGCATTAAACGACTTTACGGCGTCCATCGTTGACGATTTAACTCCCCTTATTCGTTATTTGTAAATATTCTGGCCGAAATTGAACTATTTTGTGGATTTTTCACCGATGATGCGCGAAGCAGTAAAAATGGCAGCCATCTTTGCATCAGTATTTTATGACGTAACGGATGTGTTTGTGATTATTATTTTTAAATTTTTTTATTTAATTTCTTTTAATAAATAAAAATAAAATTTCATTTATTTATAATCACTCTTAATAGCTTTATTTAATCAATTAAAAATAAATAAATAAAAACCTTATTAATTCGTTAAATAAATTTAATAAGTAATCGTAGCTAACTTCATTCATGTTAAATTTTCTTTTTGATTTGTATTAATTAGATGAATTATAATAAATTAATTTGTCTATTTCGATTAATATTATGTGTTTACATTTATACAATGATTTTTAATCAATATATTAGATTTCTTACTTAAAAAAGTTAAAATTAATAATTTTGATGGATATGCAACCATCAAACAATTTAACATTTGTAATTTGGATTGCATAACTCATTTTTCTTTTGATGGATATTAAATTAATTTTAATAAATGAATTTATTTATATAATAGAGTATTATGTGTTTTTATGATAATTTTTAATAACTTTATCAAATTTTTTTATGAAATAAAATTAAAATATATAATTATAATTGATACACAACCGTATTTGATATAAAGTAATGTTGGTTGCATACCTCCAAATAATTAATTTATTTATTTATGAACACTTTTATAAGAAATTTTAACCAAACTGTATTAAAACAACAAGATACGAAGTAACCGTACTCAACATGGTAAAAAGCATTGTATAATCGACGTTAAAAAATCCCGCGGCGGTAAAATGCGGAGATCTCATAGCTATTTGTTCGGCAAGCAACAACAAATCGTTTCGAAGTTCGTTTTCATCTAATTTACTCATTGGGAAATCTTGAATCGTACTTAAAAGTTTGTAACAAACGTTTGAAGTATTTTTGGCTTCTATAACTATTGAATTGGTAACGCTGGTTAAGAATATTCCAATAATTAGCGATCCGACGGCCCAAGAAGACATTAAAATGATGAATTCCAAACCGTAATCCGATGTTAAAACTTTCGCTTTTGTATTATATTGAATCATAAAGTTTAACGAAAGTAAAATGTTTGCTAAAATGCTGATGTTGAGACATAAAATCGTCCAACCAAAAATTCGATTAAAGAATTCGATGGCTTTATTTAGGATTAAAAAGATTTTTATTAATTCTTTCGAGTTATTTTCATTTTGTACGATGAATATCTTTGGATCTTTTATGGATTTTTCCAAGGTTTTATTCGCTAAAATAAATAAGTGTCTCATGTAAAGTATTAAGTTACACATTAAATGTACGGAGATTTTCGTATGGTATTTTTGTAGGTTTTGATGGAAAATATAAAAGTGGAAATTGTCGGAAACTTTAAACCATAAGTAACAATCTAAAATTACAATCGGTATGAAAACCAGGTGAGTTAGAATAATTTCCAAGTAAATACGATAATTTTTCTTCTTTTTTCTTTCTAGTTTCTTCTCGACTTCTATTAAATCGTTAAAAAATACTTTAAAGTCTTCATAATTATTAATATTTACGGATAAGGTTAATACTATTATTTGTAAAACTAACGCAAGGTAAGTTATTAAGTTCATGGTTCGCATCGTACCAGGTAAATACTCGAATAAATACCAGTATTCGTCAACCAAACCGTAAATCGAACCGAAGATCCAATAAATTAAAATAAGTGTTCGGTAGATTTTATAAATTCTATTTTGATGTAACGAGGAGTGTTGATACGGCGGCATTATCGCCAGTAACATTGTGAGTTTGAAAAGTGGTTTTAGAGAATTTACTCTGAGCGTGTTCATTTTCTCGTTGGTGAAATACAACTAAATTTATTTATAGAAAGTGGGAATCGTTGGAGTCATTAAGTGATTAAGGTTTTGCTTTCAGTGTTTGACGATTGAAATGATTCATTTTGGTTGAAAGGTTGGAGGTAATTAAGGATAAAAGCTTTCGGTTTAAGGTAATAAAATCGATTTATTTTCGTATAAATAATTTATTAGTTTACGGTTTACGTTTTTTCGAGGAACATTTCGAGTCGTTTTTATTAATAATAGTATAACAATAATAGATTTAATGTCTTAAGAGTTAAAGATTTTAAAGCTAAATTAGTGAATACGTGAAACATTAATATCGTGATATTTACAAATGAAAAAGTATAAAATGAAAAGTTAACGATATCAAAATATTCTCCTTTGGTTTTTTTTTTATTATTTTTATGTTATGTAAATGTTTAATTGAGTTGTTTTTGTAGGTTATTGGGAAAACGGCGATTCTGGATTTGTAGCTAAAAAGTAATTTCCTCTCGCCCTGTAAAACAAATTTATCATTAGTACAAATTAAAAAAATACAGTTAGTTACAATTAAAAGTAATTTAAATTCTTAAATATCAGTAAAAAATATTTAATTTTAATTTAAAATAAATCAGATACTGTTAGGCAATTAATTTAACTTAAGTGTTGTTTGGGTTGCATAACTATTTTAAAATTATTTTATTTTAATTAAAATTGAATTTACTTTCCGTTCGTAATTTTAACGAGTTTTTAAAAGAACAATTAGGAATAATTTTAATAAAAATTAAAAACAATTTAGATTTTAAATATTAGTGAAAACCCATTTAATTGTAATTAAAAAGATGTTAATTATAATAAGGCAACCAATTTAATTCAGTTGTTACTTGGGTTGCATAACTATTAACTTTAAAATTATTCATTCTGTTATAACAAAGTTGTTCTAAAAGATCATTAAGTTGTACAAAAAAATCATTCAATTATTAAAAATTTATCACTTCTTGATATTTTGTCAACATTTTTACAATTCATTGGCAAATCGTTTTTTAGATTTTAACTTTGATCTTAACTCTCCATCAACGTTTATTAATATGGTTTATTAATGTTAAAGTTATGCATAGCTTGACAGACATTTTAATTAGGTAAAGTATATTTAGATTTATTATAAAGTAAATTTCATTTTCTGATTGTTTTTTAAGTTCAGTAAACATTTTTAATATCCTAATTTTTTTAATTTTATTCTAATTTAAATGAAATTAGCTGTGATTAGGCAACCAATATAACTCTTTTGTTATTTGGGTTTCATAACTTTATAAAAATTTTTATTTTATTTAAATTGGAATTTAATTTAATTTCTAGGTAATTTTAACGAAATTAAAGGAAAACAACAAAAACTAGGATTGAATTTCAATTAAAAACTTCTTTTTAGCTGATTTTCAATCAACAATAAAGGTTGATTGTTTACTGATTTACTATGTACAAAACTTCTTTCAACAAATTGTTAGTTAGCAGTTAAAAAATACTTACAGTGGATGCGTTAAAAATCCCATGCTAATCGGTTGCTGTTCGAAATCGCATTTTCCCGACTTGAAACTCGTCCAAGATTCGCATTCGATCGCCGGAAATGAAAATTCCGAAACGACGGATTCCGCGTAGAATTGATACGACCTCCAATGACTACAAAACACTACAAAACGAAAATTAATTTAATTTATAAAAGAAATTAATTTAATTTATAAAAGAAAATCATTTAAATAAGTTTTATAAATTCAATTTAATATTACATTTTTCAATTACAGCATCTGGATTTCTTCTAGCGATCTCTCTAAAAGTACATCCTGGTTGAGGTGCGATCCCCCCGTTAGGCCAAAAATCCACGTGTCCTACGCTTCTAGGATACCCGAAAATCCCCGCATCGGTGTGTATGACGTCTACAAACTCGGCATCCTCCTTATCCAATTTTAAACTCTTCGGCCATTTGGTAAAAAGGGGTCCCGCCGGATCCAATCCGGTGATTCGAGCTATCCTTCCGCTGCGGACGTTCTTTCCGGTTACTCCGGCCATCTGCGCCCCCAAACTTAATCCGATTAAATGCAAGGAAGGTAAATGAAGACCCCTGGATACCAGATAGTCGATAAATTGAGCGGTGTATTCGCCCACTATTCGAGTATTCCGAGCTGCCGTCAAGTACCACGGCCCGGCTTCGATTCTAGGGGCGTTTAAAAGTAAGATGTTGTGGTCTTTTCTTTGTAAGTAAGCTGTACGCATTATCGTGGCTGTTATCGATGTGGATGATTCGAAGAACGCGTGGAAGAATAATATCGTCGGTTCGGAGAAATTAAAGTAGGAGTTGTAGAGAGTTGTGTCGTCGTGAAGAACTAAAGTTTGCGGTTGAAGAGGATTGTGTCTAAAAGAATTAAATAAAGAAATGGATTTTTAATAATTATAAAATTTCAAGTTTTTTCAACAATTAGTTTCGTAGATATGAATTATTAAAGATTAAAAAATTTTAAAAGACATATTAAGTTAAACTTTTTTTGTAGAAAAAAGTAAAAATAAATTCGTTTTAAAAAACAAAGTATTAAACTTTAAACTGAATAACAACAAATTCGCACAAATAAAGTTCGTATGAAGTGTATAACATTAGAAAGCTCCTACGCATAGTTTCGATGAAAGAATTTAGCTTTCAACGCTCGCTCAAATACAAATCACCGGATTTTTTTCGTCAAAGACCTTACGAACTTGACACAAATAACGCACACAATGGTGTGTGCATTAAGAACGCCTTTCTCCGTCCAAAGGGTCGGCTCGAGCCGAACAAGTTCCGGGACCGGAAAAAATCGCGCTTTTTCTCCCATTAATTAACCTTTTGTGCGTTCAAAAGCTTCTAATAACCTACTCCGGCTCTCCTTCGAGTATAAACCTGAAGAAACTTTCGATAGATATGTGAACGCTGCTTTTAAGTACCTTTCAGTGTACGTTATATAACGATTTATTACGTAATCGCATTTTGTTAGAGTTTAAATACTCGAACTTTTAAGGTAGAGCAAAAATAATCAAAGTTATAAATCGTTTTTGAATTCTAGACGTCGATCCAGACGAGAAACTATGTGAAATATGATTTTATTTGCATGTATAATGAACGAGTTGATTTCCGTGTTTACTCTTTTACAAATAAGTTTATTAGCGGTATATAATTACATTTAAAAGTGTAGAGCACGTTCGCGAATAATAACTGCTTTCTAACTAACGATAAAAAATGTATTATCTAAATCAGTTTGAAACGTGACACAGTTTTAACATTTTCAAAAATCTGTGTGAAAGTTTAAGTCGAGTTAATTTTTTTTCAGTGTTAATAAATGTTTAAACCTTCGAATCGGTTTAAGTTCAAAGTTTCTACGTTTTGCAACGTTTAAAAACTTTTGCAACACTTTTCCTTAATAAATAATTAAGTAATTAAATTAAATTAAATTATTAAAATTGATTTTTTTAATAAATTTTAACTTACCTGGTGTATAATTGATAACTTATGTCTCTTATTGGATCTACATTGCTACAAAGTGATTTATCAACTGGAAATAACTGGACGTAAGCGTCTTGAATGCTTACACCGGGTGGACCTTAAAAATTAAAATTAAATGCTTGTGGATTTTTTAAAAGTTTTATTGATGAAATACCAGGTAAAGTACTTAGAAGACACATTAACATAGCACTGGGGACGGTGTAGTTGTACGAAACGGACATTTCGAACGTGAACGGACTTCGCGCGAAAACGAACGGACTCGAAATGCGCGAAATCACCCGCAGACGGTGAGTACTGGGTAAAAGTGGTAAAAAGGGTCTTTTTCTTTCGATTAAGAACCCGGTCGGAGTTGAACGGGGATTGAAACACTTACGACATTTCACCTTAACCTTTATATTGGGTCAAAATTCTTTTGTATCCTTGGAATTTTTTTAAATTTTTTTTGTAAAAATTAGAATAAACCGGAAAAGTTTAATAAAAAATAGACATTTTAATTTACTTCTTTCCAAATTTTCATTCCTTAATTTTTATAAATAAATCCTGTGTGATTTTTCAAAGTTGGTTAAAAAATTTTAAGGTTACTTCAAAATTTCTTTCGTATTTTTAAATTTTTTTAAATTTTTTTTAATAAAAAATAGAATAAACCGGAAAAGTTTAATAAAAAATAGACATTTTAATTTACTTCTCTCCAAATTTTCATTCCTTAATTTTTGTAAATAAATTCTGTACGATTTTTCAAAGTTAGTAAAAAATTTATAAAATTATCATCGTTTTTATAAAAAAATTTAAGTGTCAAATTTGACGTTTAAGGGACAGATCCGGACTTAAATTTCTTTATTAAAAAATTTAACAAATAATTTACTAAACTCAAATATTCCACTAAAAATGATTAAAAATTAAGAACAATTCCACCAAAAACTTGAAAAAAAATAAAATTCTACCAAAGATTAAAAAAGTTGTGTTGGTAAACGACCATAAAAGTGCATTTTTAAATCCACTAAACGTTTCAAAGTTATTAAATATTCGATTATTATTGATGTTAAAATCGTGCAAGAATAAATTAATAAAACATTCCATTAAAATATACTTGAATTACTTGGTTATGAAATACTTTCGGGTTCACAACACCACCGCATAATTAATCGCCTTACTTCCCGGTGAGTTTCGCAAATTTTACTTCGAGCGAATTGATTCTTTTTATTATTCGAAGCGTTGAAAAGGTGGTCGAAACCGAAAGAATTTTAGTGTCTTTATTTTAAAATTGCGCCGCAATACGAACGTCGTGTGATTAACAATAAGGAATAAATAATCATTAAAGTCGTGCCGTTTTGGTGCGGTTTTAAGCAGCGGAAAAACCTAATATTAAACATTCGATTCGATTCGATCCGACATAGGTAACCGGTTAATTTACGAACGAATTCGAGCGCGAACGCGAAATATATTCCAAGCGGAAGGTGGAACTATGCCTCGAAAAGAAAATAAATTTCAAATAAGAAAGCAGCGAGAATAGAGCGTTACGAAACGAATTGTTGTTTATAATATTTTCTTCTCAGCAGATTTAGCTTTTACCTTAATCAGCAACTTCCTAAGATCAATTTCTCTTCGTTATACTTTTAACAAATAATTTCTTCACAAGGAAGTTGAAATTTATTTCCTACCACTACCTTAGTTTTTATCTTTTTCTCGATAATTTTATACAATTTCAAACAAAATTTTTTAGATTAATTTAAATGGAAGCTTAAATTTTATTTCTTAATTTTAGTGGCGCTATCTAATAAATTTACATCGAACTATATACCTATAAACAAAATTAACGATTTGAAATATCATTTCTCGTATATAAGTTAATTCAATAGTCTAGAAAACGAATATAATAATAAAATAAAAGTTTAAAAATACGTTTACGAATAAATTGAGTTTATTTTATACGTATACAGTTCAACAAAAGTCTATTAGATGGCGCCACCAGTATTTATAGACCTGTAGCGCCATCTAATAGATTTACGTCGAACTTTATACTTATAAACAAATTAACAATTTAAAATACCATTCGTCGTATATGAATTAATTTAGTAGTCTAGAATACGAATATAATAATAAAATAAAAGTTTAAAAATAGGTTTACGAATTAATTGAGATTATTTTATACGTATACAGTTCAACGAAAGCCTGTTAGATGGCGCCACCAGGATTTATAGACCTGTGGCGCCATCTAATAGGTTTACGTTGAACTTTATACCTATAAGCAAATTAACGATTTAAAATACCATTCGTCGTATATGAGTTAATCTAGTAGTCTAGAATGCATCTATAATAATAAGATAAAAGTTTAAAAATAGGTTTACAAATAAATTGAGTTTACTTTATACGTATACAGTTCGATAAATGTCTATTAGATGGCGCCACCAGTATTTATAGACCTGTGGCGCCATCTAATAGATTTACGTCGAACTTTATACCTATGAGAATATTAAGGATTTAAAATATCATTTTTCGTACATAAGTTAATTTAATAATCTAGAATACGAATATTACAATAATATAAAAGTTTAGAAATAGATTTACGAATAAATTGAATGTATTTCATACGTATAAGGTTCAATGAAAATCTAGGAGATGGCGCTACGGGTACGTTCATAACCTGTGCCATCTAATAAATTTTCGTTGAACTTTACTCTTATAAAATGATTTTACAAATTTAATATTTAGTCATAAAAAATTAAAAGATCATTCGAATACAGATTTAATTTATTAAAAATAATAGATTTACATCTAGCAAACAAAACAAATTAAGCTAATGCGGCTTAGGAGTGTGACCGTCAACATAAAAATTCCTCGTAGCCTGCGGCAACTGTAATTCCATTCCTTCCATCTCCTTAGTTAAAATAATCTGACACCCTAAGCGAGAATTCTCTTTTAAAAACGGCGCCAAGTCTAATAAGTCATCTTCTTTCTCTTCCGGAGGATTCAATTTGTCCAAATAATCATTATTAACGTAAACGTGGCAAGTCGTACAAGCTAACGAAGCTTCACAAGCTCCTTCCATGGGAATTCCATAACGATGGGCTAAATAAAGAACATTATCACCAATTTTTCCTCGTATTTTAACCCTTTCTCCGTCTTTTTTAATTATGCAAATATTTACACTAAAATAAAAGTTAGGTTAGGTTTTTTAAGGTTTCTGTTTATAAAACATTACACTTCGTCTTCAGATTTAGGATCTTTCCATTCGTATTCGCCGTGGTTTAGAGCTAGAAATAAGAGTTGATTTAATAGTGTCAAGTTTTACATCAAGTTACTCACCATTCGAGACGTGTGTAAATCGTTTAAAATAAATTGATTTATCATTTTTAAATAAGCTGTAGTAAAATTTGTTGTTTAAGTATCTAAAAATGTTAATAAGCATCTTATAAAGTATTTATTTATCTTAGAATAAATAACATTTTTTTTTTATTGTGTAAGTTTCTAGGTTAATTTCTTTGACGTTTAGATTTCACAGCCAACATTAAAAAATTAAAAGTACCACATCGAAAAAAGTATGAAATTTATGATAATGTTAAAGTTAAAATACGAGTAATTCGAAATACGTTAGCTAAATAATCAGGAAAAGGAATATATTAATTGGTAAATGGTAATTAAAGAAATAAATTTAAGTAAAATTTTATAAAAATAAAATATTTCGTGGTGGCGTCATCTAATAAAATTTCCTTAAACTATATTCTTATAGGATTAAATTTAAAAAAGAATTGACGAATTATTAAAATAGAATTTTTTTTTAATAAACTAACTAAGTAGTCAAGAACACGAATAAAATAAAAAACAAATTAAAAATCGATCTAAAGGCAAATTAAGTTTAAGTTTATAAGAATAAAGTTTGAGGAAAATTAATTAGATGGCGCCACTTCACTTGTGTCAATTTTAACTAAAAATATTATCTAATTTACTCTAAAATTAAAGATATATCTTTAATAATTTTTTATTTTTGATTAAAAGTTTAATATATTTAGTGATTATATTTATATATTATTTGTATTTATAAAGGTTTCAGTATTAATTTAATTTACAGCCAACATCAAAAATGAAAAATCCCTAAATTAAACTAAATTGACAAGTCTTACTTGGTTCTCGACATTTTTTGGTTTTTCTTAAATAAATCTAAAGTAATAGTTGATAAAATGGTTGTATTTAGCGGGCTTCGGCCCCTTTTATTAAATAAAACCGCTCCGTTAATTAAGAACGGCTGTAAGTTTATTTGGTTGTGTTACATAATTTTGAGGTTAAAACATCTGATTCTCTAAATAATTAAATAATAATTTAATCTTTATTTTAATTGGATAATAATTTCAGTACAAAGAACTATGTCGGGTCACAACACCTTTCCATATCAACCTTCAAGGTTCCAATGGACTAAATTCAAGGATCTTTTCCATTATTATCTTATGATCGGAGCGATTCCGGTCGGTTTAATCATAACTTATTGTAACGTTTTCATCGGGCCGGCTACTTTAACTGAAATACCTGATGGTTACACTCCGAAACACTGGGAGTATTACAGAGTAATTTACTTTTTAGTTTTAAATTTTTGAATTTTATAATTTTGATATAAATTTGAATTAATTCAAACACAATTCGTAGCATCCGATCACGAGATTTTTAGCCAGATACGTGATCAGTTCACCGCAGGAAGATTACGAAAAGTATTTGCATCATATTTTCGAAGAGGATGAAAAAGCGAGGATGAGGAAATTGGAAAAAACCGTCCAACAACGTATCGGGGAGAGGAACGATTACCAGGCGTATTATTACAGGCCTGTTCTCGCTAAGTATCACAGAGTAAGTAAAGAAGCTGCCGATTACTTGGAAAGCATTAGCGGAGATTAAACGCTTGGTAATCATTGATGTAGAAGGTAAAATAGATAATTTGATGTAAATCTTAAAATTTATTGAATAAATAAATGTATTATACCAAACTATTTAATTTTTATTGTAATTTTAGGTTAGATAATGACGAAATTCATAATTAAAATGTTTCTAATGACATATCAAACGTCAATTTGACGGTTGTTAAAATTTTAAAAGTGACGTTTTAAACGTCTATTTGACATTTAAAATTTTGAGTTAATAAAAATTCTTGTTATGTTTACTGAAATAAAAAAGGTGAATGAATGGCTTTTATAGTCAAAACTTAATTTTTTTTTCTTATTTTTGTATTTTGAATAATTTTTTGGTAACTTCTTTTTAGTTCTTTTTATATTGCCAACTTGATAATAAGTTAATGCCAATAAAAACCCATTTTGACAGTTTTATTTATCCTAACATTAAAAAAATGTCATATGGAGAGTGATTTGTATGATTCATTAGAAAATCTAAACGATTCCACTGATAAACGCACATCCGATTTAGACGTTTCAAAATACGTTCCTTTATATGACGGTGAAAAACCTTTGGAAGCGATTAAACCAAAGGCAAAGTTAAGATGTTGTTCTAAAATACCAATAAAATGTGAACCGTATGGAAAGGATTATTATAAAATTATTAATAGACATGTAAATAACAAAACGAATCTCGATTTGGTGGAGTTTCGAGGGAAAAATTCTTACGTGAGCATTTTTCAAGCTAAAAATGCAAGATTTAAAAAGATTCCGATCCTAAACGACACGGCTAGATCTCAAATTGGGGATTTTACCGAGAGAACGGACATTTCCGAATCGTCCAACGTCACGCATTTTTCAGACGCGAAGAGTTCTTGTTCGGACACAACGAGTTTTTATTTTGATATGATTAAAAAAGTAGAAAGTGGAGAATCTATTATACATGAAGTTGATAGTAAGAACACGTCGAGAACGGATACATTTAATTTGAAAAGCGTTTCCGAATATTCTTTCGCCGGTTCGACAAAAACTAAAAAGAGTAAGTTTAGCACGAGTTTGGTTGTGCCTCGGTTAGGAGGATTAGGACCGGATTTAATTAAAACCCAAGAAAAAGTAAAACCCTCTTAATTCAATTTACTGAAAAGTGTTAATTAGTTGATTTTCTTGTAGTTGAGTCGATTACAAAAGCAGAAGTCGTACGGACAGAAAGCGAGCGATCAAAATCGGATTAAAATCTTGGAAGTTAAGGTCTTGAAAAAACTTAAGGATCAAACGAAAGATTTTAAATCGTGAAGATTTTTTTTTTATTATTAAATATTATGTATAAAAGACGATTAACGTATAAAACCAGCTAAAATAAACGTTTAAGTAAAATTTTACTTAACGTTACTTAAAATTGTATTTCTAAATAGCTAAAAATTTCTAATCTACACAAATTATCAATGTTTTTAATTTTACATAGCTTGAAAATTAACTCAATGACGTTTAAAACGTCAAAAGTGGCAGTTTTATTTGACATTTCTTAAAAATTATAACTTTCTGACGTTTAAAACGTCAAAACTAATAATTCTACTTCTACAATCGAGTTTTTTTTTTCTTGTAGGCAATTACAAATTGAACTTTTTAACTTAAGTATACCTTACAGGAGCTGAAAAATATCTAATTTTCGGATTATAATGATTTCTTTGTACATTTCTCGACTCTAAAACGGCCTCTTCTAAAATACTTCTCAATAAAGACTTTAAACGAACGTTTTCTTCTTGTAAAATCGCTTTTTCCGTCCGTAAATCGCCGCAATCGATTTTAACCTTATTATAAATGTTCCAAAAACCCTCCAATTGTGCCAAATTACTCGTACAATCTTCTACAATTCCGTTAGATTTAAATATTTGTTCGTTTTTTTGAGTTAATGTTTGGAATGATTCAGTCTTTTTACTTTGACGTTTTCTTTTCGGACATTTTGACGATAGATCTAAACTTTCTAATTCTTTTTCAAGTTTTGGGTTGAGTTTTAACGACTTTCTTGGTTTTAATCCGAATTTTTGTTTGATTAAAATTTTGTAAGTTTGAGTTTGATAGATTTGATCTTTTTCTTTACTCGATTCGGAAGAAGAAGCACTATCTTTTTGGGAAATTTCTTCTTCGATTTCTTCTTTTAATTGTTCTTGTAAAGTTACTTTAATTTCTAAATCTTTTTCTTTCTTTTCAACGAAATATTCTTCGTTCTCTTCGATTTCTCCAAAATCTTCTTTAAAAAATCTCAACACTTTTTCTTTTTGAGTCTCGTACTTTCTGCAACTTTGTGCTAAATTCAATAAAAACTCTCCTTTTCGTTCCAATCGTTTTAAATGGTCAAAAGCTTCCTTCGAACGCTCACTTAAAAACCTCAATTTACATTCATCCCGATCTAAGTCTTTCTTCAAGCCGATTTTAAGTCTTAAAAATAATTTATTTAAATCTTCCATTTGATTTTTTAATAAATTTATACTTTCCGTTCTCTCTACAATTAAAGTTTTGTGTTCGTCTTTGTATTTTTGAATTTGAGCTTCGATTTCAAGTATTTTCTCTCGATTTTTATTAATTTCTTGGCAACTTTCGACGTCAATCTTTCTCATTTCGGCCAATTGAGCTCTTCTTTTATCCGTTTGATCAACGTAAAGCTTTACGATTGAAGATATTTTATTCCAAAATAATCCGGAAAGATTTTCCTTCGATCGTTTAAGTTGATTTAAATCTTCTCGGTACTTAAAAAAAAAAAGATGATTTAAAATGTTAATAAAATTGGATAAAAAAAAATGTTAATAGTGAATTACATTTTTAATAAATTGATCCAAACGTTTCAAGTAATAATCGTGATCCTCTTTTAAAAAACATTCTCCTCGAATCTCTTGTCCAAATATAATCGTTTTAAGGTGAATTAAATCGCTTTCCGATCGATTATTAATTATCTTTCTTTCCAAAATAAAGTTATCAAGCGATATTTGAAGATCTCGATCGAATTGTACTTTTAATTGCGTTGAATATTTATTAAAAAAATCTAAAAATCAAATAGAAACCTAAAATTAAAATCAATTTTTGTTCATTCCGTCTTTGTTTACCAATCATTTCGTCTATTTTTAGTAAATTCGATTGCAAATTATTAGAATATTGAAACTCGGCCTCGTCCAACTCTTTAATTAAACCGTCAATCGTATTATTCTTAATAACAACAGTTCTTTCGATCCATCTTCTCGAGTGTTCGCAATTCTCTTTCATTTCTTTACATTTTCGGATCCGTAAAAATTGATGCCATTCTAAATTAATTTTCGCTTTGTTTAATCGGGAAAAAACGTCCTCTTTGCGTATTTTATTCTTCATAAACGTGTTTAATAGTTGTTCTTTTCTCCTTCGGATTTCTTCCTCCTGATCCGCTTTTAATTGCATGTATTTTGCTCGTTGATCATCCGACATTTTAGCAAATTTACTTGCTAATCCTTTTGATTTCTTTCCCATTTTTTAAATAAAATAGAAACGTTTATTTTCAGTTGAGATATAAAAATCAGTTTTTAGATATTTAGAAAGGGTATTAAATCGATAACAGACTCTTAAATTAAATCACCTTGGAAATTATTATTTTTAAAGGACAGGCAACCAACGTTGCTATCCTTAAAAGTTTGATTTATTTTTACAAAATCTGCACATTTTACTTATGTAAATTTAAAATAAACTGGAGATTAACTAAATTATCCATTTTATTTGTAAGACGACAAATATGCTATAATGATTATTATAAAAAATATATTATTTAAATCATCAAAGAAATTATTTGCAAAGGTTAGGCAACCCAAATTACTACTCTTAAAAGTAAGATTATTAAAAAAATTGGAGTAATTGTGTATATTAAAAAAAAATTTAGATAAAATAAATTATTTTATTAATAAAAGGACAAATGTGGTATAATTATTATTAAAAAGATTTTTTTTTAATTTTCTTGTATGAAAATGTTCTATAGACAAGTTCACAAGTCAATTAATAGATGTCGCTTAGTATCTCGTCGTTAAAACAGTTCGCATTTATTAATTTTATGTCGTTTTGTAATTATTATTTTTTAGTTGAAAACCATCTAATACTGTTATTATTTACGTTTGATTGTAGTTGTAACACCAAAATTAATTTATCAACATTATAATAACTGGAATTAATGTTGACAAGTCAAGCGATTCAAGTAATCACCATGGTAACCTCAATGAAAACACAATTTAACGATTTCATTTTAAAAATAATTCATCAACATGGTATAAACATTGAAAATGTCGGTTTAAAACTAATATTTTGTAGCTAACGAATGTGCTTTTAGAATTTGTCCCGGGCTAAACCGGCCATAGCGAAAAATCCTTCGATAAAAAGCCTTCGTGGAGCTTCCGCTTCAAGGAACGTACCCACTTTCGAAGATTTCCTTAATAAAAGAGATTATACGGGCGCTTTAACTCTATTAGAAGTAAATAAATAAACGGTTTGAATTATAAAAAGAATTAATTCCTTCCGATTATTACAGTTTAAACAGTTTCAAGAACCGAACGTTGACATTGAGTTGTGGATGGGTTATTGCGCCTTTCACAAAGGCGATTACAAGAAATCTCTTAACATTTACCAACAGGTTTATTCTAAATGGAAAGATTGTAAAGATATTTGCTTAAATTTGGCTTGTTGTTACTTTTATTTAGGTTAGAAATGAAATTAGTTGTTTAAAAAGGATGAATAATTTTATAATTTGTGTAATTTTAGGAATGTACAATGAATCCAAGGATATTTTACAAAAAGCGGAATCTTGTCCGTTGAAAACGCGCCTGAATTTCCATTTGGCTCATAAATTGGGCGACGAAAACAGTTTGATGGAACATCACGAGCAGCTTCTCGATATAATCGAGGATCAATTGAGTTTAGCCGCTATTCATTATTTGCGAGCACATTATCAGGAGTCTATTGATATTTATAAGCGATTACTACTTCAGAATAGGTTAATTTTTTTTTAATTTTAATTAAAAGTACACTTTTTTTTACATTAGGTTTTTAATTTTTTAAAAGAATTATATTTTAGTTAAAATTTATAAAATATTTTTTTAATTGAATTGAAATTGTTATAATTTTTTGACTTTTAAAGAAATTTTTTTTCTTTATTTTTTAGAGATAACTTGGCGTTAAACGTTTACGTAGCTCTTTGCTATTACAAATTAGATTACTACGACGTTTCTCAAGAAGTTCTAAGCGTTTACTTAAATCAGTATTCGGATTCGGTGATTGCGACGAATTTGAAGGCGTGCAACCACTTCCGGTTGTACAACGGCCAAGCGGCCGAAAGCGAATTGAAGACGATCGTCGATCAGAGTACGAACGCCGGTTTCGGACACGACTTGGTGAAGCACAATCTGGTGGTGTTTCGAAACGGGGAGGGGGCGATGCAGGTGCTGCCGTCGTTGGTGGACGTCGTCGCTGAGGCGCGTTTGAACCTGGTCATCCATCATTTGCGTCAGAACGACACGAAGGAGGCTTACGATCTGATCAAAGACTTGCAGCCGGCCGTTCCGCAAGAGTACATCTTAAAGGGGGTCGTTAATGCCGCTCTAGGACAAGAAATGAACTCGGTAAATTATGTTAGTAATCGAAAATTACAAGTTTTTAGGTTTCGTTAGGATTAGAATCGTTAATTTAGCTTTGATTTTTTAATTTTATTAGTTTTCGTAAAATTAAAGTAAAAAATGATGAACGCTAAAGGCGCTAGTTTTTAACCCCTTAAGCGGCTATGACGTTTATATTCGTCATGATTACATGTAATTTCAATCCGTAGAGCCGCTTAACGGGTTAACTTTTAAAAAAATTAATCCTCTTATTTTTAATTTTGGATTTGCGTTTTGAAGGGCGAACATATAAAAACTGCCGAGGAATGTTTTCAATTGGTCGGAAGTTCTTCGAGCGAGTGCGATACCATTCCCGGGAGACAGTGTATGGCCGCCGCGTTTTTCTTAGCCGGACAATTTGAAGAGGTTTTGGTTTATTTAACTTCGATTAAATCGTATCTACATTCAGGTTTGTTACAATATGGTAGCGTCATCTGTTAGTGAAGTTTAAGTTTTATTACTTATTAATACTGAATATAATTCTTTCCAAAAACTCGATAAATATCTAAAAATTCCACTAAAGTTATTAAGATTTATAAAAATTTTCAACATTAAATAACCCAACTTGAAAAAATTGGCCAATTTGAAAAAAAATCGCAAACAATTTATGCTTAACAATGTTGAAATAAATCTCTTTTTAAATTGAACCCAATAGATCATGGTTTTAACTAAAACGGACGGATTTATCCAAAATATTAGCAAACAAATTGAAAGTTGGTAAAATTTGTTGTCGATTAAAAAATCATTTTTTAAGAATTCATAAAAAAATTTGAATTGTTTTTTTTTCTAAATGAAACTTAAAACGTTCTCCTTAGTTGTGTGTAATAATTTTTAGATGACACGTTTAATTTTAATTACGCTCAAGCGAAAACCGCTTGCGATCAATTCAAGGAAGCGGAGGAAACCTTCTTACTGATCCGGGACGAAACCGTGAAACGAGATTACGTTTACGTTTCGAACTTGTGCCGTTGTTACGTGATGAATAGAAAGCCCCAATCCGCCTGGGAATTGTATTTGCAAATGGAAACGGGATCCGATAGCTTCAATCTGTTGCTGTTAATCGCCAACGATTGCTATCGGATGGGCGAGTTTTGGTACGCGGCGAAAGCGTTCGACATGTTGGATCGATTGGAGCCGAATCCCGAGTTTTGGGAGGGAAAGAGAGGCGCGATCGTCGGCGTATTTCAGGTAAATTAATCCTCTTTGAATCTTTGAAATGTTGATTTGTTGATTACAATTGTGATTTTTTAGGGAGTTATCGCCGAAAAATTTTCCGTCGATATGTTGGGGGACGTTTTACAACTGTTAAGGAGTTCCACGTCTTCTCAAGCCGATCAAATCGCTAAAGTTATTAGAAAATGGGCGAAAGATAATCGAATCAGCGTCATTTAACTGTTCGAGTTGGAATATTTTTTAATTAATAAATTAAAAATTTACATGTTTTATTGTTTACAACAATAAAACATGTCCCTAGTTAAAAAAGGCACAAATTTTATTCGAAACATGTTTCGAACTCGTTTAGTTTTCGAGTAAAATACAACCAAAGCTGTAAAAATGGTGGTTTTTGGAGTTTTTGTGGCATAACTCCCTTACGGCTGGTTTATTCAACTTTGAATAAACATTCAGAATTGAAAAAAAATTTTATAACAAAAAATGTTCGTAGTTAAAAGTGAAATAACTTTCACTTGAAACACTTTTTCCCGTCTCGGTTACATTTCGAATTACATGGAACCAAAGTAAACAAATCGGGATTCTGGGGTTGTTCCAATTTTTGGGTTATAACTCCGTTAATGTCGAGAATAGGGAAGAATATTTCCAACAAGAGTTGGTCGCGGTTAAAAAGAGGAATAATTTTTATTTGAAATATTTTCTCCCAACTCACTTATTAGTTTTTGGGTTGCAACTCCCGGAATAGGAATTATTGTCGGACTCTATACTTATGGAAAAATTGAAGAATTAAAACACAATTCGTTGTAAATCGGTTGATTTAATAACCTAGAACAAGAATATAACAATAAAATACAAATTTAAAAATAGGTTTTAGAATACATCCAATTTATTTTATAAGTATAAAGTTCGACGGAATGCTAATGGATGGCGCCACGCGCAAATTAACTACCCGTGGCGCCATCTAATAGATTACTCTCGAACTTTATACCCATAGAAAAATTGAAGAATTAAAATACAATTCGTTGTAAATCGGTTAACTCAATAACCTAGAAAAGGAATATAATAATGAAACACAAATTTCAAAATAGCTTTTAGATTAAATCGGGTTTATTTTATAAGAGTAAAGTTCAACGAAAAGCCATTAGATGGCGCCACACAAAGAAAAAAAATTTCGTCTTTATTCATGTAAAAAGCGTTAAGATAAATTAAGTGGCGATACATTTGCTTTATAATTTTTTAAATTTTTTATATGAGTCTGTAACCTTACTCCCTCCGTCTCTATCTTTACGGAAATGTGATTGCTGATGTAAATGGACGATTTAATTGTCAAGTAAATCGTTGCAGTCTTTACGAAGTTAATTGGAGAACAATAAAAGATACAAGGTGAGTGTTATATTTAAAATTACCTTAAGAATGGCTGCGAAACTTTTGTGTCCGGAGCATTGATCTTTGGCTCTGTCTGTTCGGAAAAAGGAATGTTTCAAGAAAATTGACGTTTTGCGAATTTTGTTTTATCGTTTTTCTGAGTAAAACGATTTCTTTTTAGTTTATAAAAAAACAAAAAGCTGTGATTTGATCCGGCGTCTCTTGCCTACCACGAGCTGATAGTCCGATTATTGTCAACTACACCACGAAAAAAAAAATTATTTAAATATCTAATGATCAAAATACCTAATGGTTAGAAGTACTAATTTTCAAAAGAACAAATATTTAAGTGTTAATTTTTAAAAGCGCTAATTTTCAAAAGTACAAGGTAGTAACGTTCAAAAGTACTAATTTTCAAAAGTGCCAATTTTCAAAAGTGTTAATGTTCAAAAGTGCTAATGTTTAAAAGTCCTAATGTTCGAAAGTGCTAATGTCCAAAAGCGCTATTTTCAAAATACTTAATGTGCTAATTTTCAAAAGTGCCGATGTTCAAAAGTCCTAATGTTCAAAAGTGCCAATGTTCAAAAGTGCTAATGTTCAAAAGCGCTAACTTTCAAAATACCTAATGTGCTAATTTTCAAGAGTGCCAATGTTCAAAAATCCTAATGTTCAAAAGGCCTAATGTTCAAAAGTGCCAATGTTCAAAACTCCTAATGTTCAAAAGTGCTAATTTTCAAAATACCTAATGTTCAAAAGTCCTAATTTTCAAAATACCTAATGTGCTAATTTTCGAAAGTGCCTATGTTCAAAAGTCCTAATGTTCAAAGTACCTAATGACAAAAATGACAAAAAATGTCGAAAATGACAAAAATGACAAAAAATGACAAAAAATGTCAAAAATGACAAAAAATGACAAAAATGTCAAAAATGACAAAAAATGTCAAAAATGAAAAAACGATTAAAATGTCAAAGATGACAAAAAATGTCGAGAAATATCAAAAAAAATGTCGGAAGATGTCTCGGGAGATGCATCTCCCGAGCCTCTCCCGAGCATCTCTCGAGCATCTCCCGAGACTCTCCCGAACATCTCTCGAGCCCCTCCCGAGCATCTCCCGAGCCTACTCCCGAGCATCTCCCGAGCCTCTCCCGACTTTCTCCCGAGCCCCTCCCGAGCATCTCCCGAGCCCCTCCCGAACATCTCCCGAGCGTCTGCGGCATTATTGACATTTTTTGTCATTTTTATCATTTTTGTCATTTTTTACATTCTTGACATTTTTTGACATTTTTGTCATTTTTATCGTTTTTGACATTTTTACAAATATTTTGACATTTTTTGAAATTTTTTGACATTACTGTCATTTTTGACATTTTAAATATTTTTAACATTTTTTAAGGCTTCTGTCATTTTTGACATTTTTATCATTTTTTACATTTTTGACATTTTTGATATTTTTGACATTTTTCACATTTTTCACATTTTTTGAAAGTTTTGATATTTTTTGACATTTTTCAAATTTTTGACATTTTTTACATCTTTTGACATTTTTGACTTGTCATTTTTGAAATTTTTTACATTTTTTGTGAATTGATCCTGCGACTGTGCGAACCATGGGTTGGGAGCCGGGTGACTTGCCACCACGCCACCAAAAATAATTTTTTTTTCGATAAAGAAATGTTTTTTGATAGCAAATTGGTGTAATTCAGGTAGAAAATATTTATTTAACTCGGAGAAAAGGAAAAAAAATTAAAAAAAAAATTTTTCGTGAGTTGAACTCGCTACAGAGCGAGCCCTGGGTTGGGAGCCGGGTGACTTACCACCATGCCACCAAAAATAATTAAAAAAAATTTTTTTTTTCGATAAAAAAATGTCTTTTGATAAGAAATTGGTGTAATTAAGGTAGAAAATATTTATTTAGCTCAGAAAAAAGGAAAATAAAAATTTTTGGTGAATTGAACCCGCGACTGTGCGAACCCTGGGTTGGGAGCCGGGTGACGCCACCACGCAACCAAAAATAACTTAAAAAAATTTTTTTTTCGATAAAAAAATGTTTTTTGATAGCAAATTGGTGTAATTAAGGTAGAAAATATTTATTTCACTCAGAAAAAAGGAAAAAAATATTTTTTTCGTGAATTGAACCCGAGACTCTGTGAGTCCTAAGTTGGGAGTCGGGTGACTTGCCACCACGCCACCAAAAATAATTAAAAAAAAATTTTTTTTTCGATAAAAGAAATGTTTTTTGATAGCAAATTGGTGTAATTAAGGTAGAAAATATTTATTTAACTCAGAAAAAAGGAAAAAAAAATATTCGAAAAAAAAAGAATTTTTCGTGAATTGAACCCGCGACTGTGCGAACCCTGGGTTGGGAGCCGGGTGACTTGCCACCACGCCACCAAAAATAATTTTTCTTAAATTTTTTCTTCGATAAAAATATGCTTCTTGATAGCAAATTGGTGTAATTAAGGTAGAGAATATTTATTAAACTCAGAAAAAAGGAAAAAAAAATTTTCGAAAAAAAAAAATTTTCGTGAATTGAACCCGCGACTGTGCGAACCCTGGGTTGGGAGCCGGGTGACTTGCCATCACGCCACCAAAAAGTAATTTAAAAAAAAATTTTTTTTCGATAAAAAAATATTTTTTGATAGCAAATTGGTGTAATTAATGTTGAAAATATTTATTAAACTCAGAAAGAAGGAAAAAAAAAATTTCAAAACAAAAAAAAAATTTCGTGAATTGAACCCGCGACTGTGCGAACCCGGGTTTGGGAACCGGGTGACTTGCCACCACGCCACCAAAAATAATTTCTTTAAAATTTTTTTTTCGATAAAAAAATGTTTCTTGATAGCAAATTGGTGTAATTAAGGTAGAAAATATTCATTTAACTCAGAAAAAAGGAAAAAAAAAATTTTCGAAAAAAAAATTTTTTCGTGAATTGAACCCGCGACTGTGCGAACCCTGGGTTGGGAGCCGGGTGACTTGCCACCACGCCACCAAAAATAATTTTTTTTTAATTTTGTTTCGATAAGAAATGTTTTTTGATAGCAAATTGGTGTAATTAAGGTACAAAATATTTATTTAACTCAGAAAAAAGGAAAAAAAAATTTCGAAAAAAAATTTTTTTCGTGAATTGAACCCGCGACTATGCGAGCCCTGGGTTGGGAGCCGGGTGACTTGCCACCACGCCACCAAAAACAATTTTTTTTTAATTTTTTTTTTCGATAAAAAAATGTTTTTTGATAGCAAATTGGTGTAATTAACCTTTTAGGTACGGCTGAATTCTGCATATGACTATTTCTCTGGACGGTAGGATTTGACACGAAAGCCATTATAGTGGCGCGTCGTCCTGAAAAATGATATCCGCAAAAGCCACTATAGTGGCGGATTGTACCTAAAAGGTTAACCTTTTAGGGTACCGTGAATTCTGCGTGCGGCTATACCCTGTACGGCAGGGTTTGGCTTTAACCATGTGTAATCGAGAGCCACTATACTGGCGCGTCGTCCTGAAAGATGATTCCGCGAAAGCCACTATAGTGGCGCGTCGTACCTAAAAGGTTAATGTAGAAAATATTTATTAAACTCAGAAAAAAGGAAAAAAAAATTTTCAAAAAAAAAAAAGAACTTCTCGTGAATTGAACCCGCGACTGTGCGAACCCTGGGTTGGGAGCCGGGTGACTTGCCACCACGCCACCAATAATAATTAAAAAAAAATTTTTTTTCGATAAAAAAATGTTTCTTGATAGCAAATTGGTGTAATTAAGGTAGAAAATATCTATTTAACTCAGAAAAAAGGAAAAAAAAATTTTCAAAAAAAAAAAAACTTCGTGAATTGATCCCGCGACTGTGCGAACCCTGGGTTGGGAGCCGGGTGACTTGCCACCACGCCACCAAAGATAATTAAAAAAAAATTTTTTTTTTCGATAAAAAGATGTTTTTTGATAGCAAATTGGTGTAATTAAGGTAGAAAATATTTATTTAACTCAGAAAAAAGGAAAAAAAATTTCAAAAAGAAAAAAATTTTCGTGAATTGAACCCGCGACTGTGCGAACCCTGGGTTGGGAGCCGGGTGACTTGCCACCACGCCACCAAAAATAATTAAAAAAAAATTTTTTTTTCGATAAAAAGATGTTTTTTGATAGCAAATTGGTGTAATTAAGGTAGAAAATATTTATTTAACTCAGAAAAAAGGAAAAAAAAATTTTCGAAAAAAAAAGAATTTTTCGTGAATTGAACCAGCAATTGTACGAACCCTGGGTTGGGAGCCAGATGACTTGCCACCACGCCACCAAAAATAATTTTTTTAAAATTTCTTCGTAAAAAAATGTTTTTTGATAGCAAATTGGTGTAATTAAGGTAGAAAATATTTATTTAACTCAGAAAAAAGGAAAAAAAAAAAGTTATCGAAAAAAAAATTTTCGTGAATTGAACCCGCGACTGTGCGAACTTTGGGTTGGGAGCCGGATGACTTGCCACCCCGCCACCAAAAATAATTAAAAAAAAATTTTTTTTTTCGATAAAAAAATGTACAAAGGTCCTCATTTTCAAAAGAGCTAATGTTCAAAAGTCCTAATTTTCAAAAGTGCTAATGTTCAAAAGTCATAATTTTCAAAATGTCAAAATGACAAAAATTACAAAAATGACAGAAAATGTTAAGAATGACAAAAATGACAAAAAATGTCAAAAATGACAAAAAATGTCAAAAATGACAAGAATGACAAAAAATGTAAAAAATGACAAGAATGACAAAAAATGTCAAAAATGACAAAGAAGACAAAAGTAGAAAATTACAAAAAATGTCAAAAAAATGTCAAAAATGATAAAAAAAAAAAAGACAAAAAAAAAATGACAAAAATGACAAGAAAAGTCAAAAATGCCCCTCCCGAGCATCTCTCGACCCTCTTCCCGAGCATCTCCCGAGCCCCTTCCGAGCATCTTCCGAGCCCCTCCCGAACATCTCCCGTGTCCCTCCCGAGAACCCCTGGGTTCGGTTCGGTTCGGTTTCGGTTCGGTTTCGGTTCGGTTCGGTTCGGTTCGGTTCGGTTCGGTTCGGTTCGGTTCGGTTCGGTTCGGTTCGGTTCGGTTCGGTTCGGTTCGGTTCGGTTCGGTTCGGTTCGGTTCGGTTCGGTTCGGTTCGGTTCGGTTCGGTTCGGTTCGGTTCGGTTCGGTTCGGTTCGGTTCGGTTCGGTTCGGTTCGGTTCGGTTCGGTTCGGTTCGGTTCGGTTCGGTTCGGTTCGGTTCGGTTCGGTTCGGTTCGGTTCGGTTCGGTTCGGTTCGGTTCGGTTCGGTTCGGTTCGGTTCGGTTCGGTTCGGTTCGGTTCGGTTCGGTTCGGTTCGGTTCGGTTCGGTTCGGTTCGGTTCGGTTCGGTTCGGTTCGGTTCGGTTCGGTTCGGTTCGGTTCGGTTCGGTTCGGTTCGGTTCGGTTCGGTTCGGTTCGGTTCGGTTCGGTTCGGTTCGGTTCGGTTCGGTTCGGTTCGGTTCGGTTCGGTTCGGTTCGGTTCGGTTCGGTTCGGTTCGGTTCGGTTCGGTTCGGTTCGGTTCGGTTCGGTTCGGTTCGGTTCGGTTCGGTTCGGTTCGGTTCGGTTCGGTTCGGTTCGGTTCGGTTCGGTTCGGTTCGGTTCGGTTCGGTTCGGTTCGGTTCGGTTCGGTTCGGTTCGGTTCGGTTCGGTTCGGTTCGGTTCGGTTCGGTTCGGTTCGGTTCGGTTCGGTTCGGTTCGGTTCGGTTCGGTTCGGTTCGGTTCGGTTCGGTTCGGTTCGGTTCGGTTCGGTTCGGTTCGGTTCGGTTCGGTTCGGTTCGGTTCGGTTCGGTTCGGTTCGGTTCGGTTCGGTTCGGTTCGGTTCGGTTCGGTTCGGTTCGGTTCGGTTCGGTTCGGTTCGGTTCGGTTCGGTTCGGTTCGGTTCGGTTCGGTTCGGTTCGGTTCGGTTCGGTTCGGTTCGGTTCGGTTCGGTTCGGTTCGGTTCGGTTCGGTTCGGTTCGGTTCGGTTCGGTTCGGTTCGGTTCGGTTCGGTTCGGTTCGGTTCGGTTCGGTTCGGTTCGGTTCGGTTCGGTTCGGTTCGGTTCGGTTCGGTTCGGTTCGGTTCGGTTCGGTTCGGTTCGGTTCGGGTGGGGTTGGGTTGGGTTGGGTTGGGTTGGGTTGGGTTGGGTTGGGTTGGGTTGGGTTGGGTTGGGTTGGGTTGGGTTGGGTTGGGTTGGGTTGGGTTGGGTTGGGTTGGGTTGGGTTGGGTTGGGTTGGGTTGGGTTGGGTTGGGTTGGGTTGGGTTGGGTTGGGTTGGGTTGGGTTGGGTTGGGTTGGGTTGGGTTGGGTTGGGTTGGGTTGGGTTGGGTTGGGTTGGGTTGGGTTGGGTTGGGTTGGGTTGGGTTGGGTTGGGTTGGGTTGGGTTGGGTTGGGTTGGGTTGGGTTGGGTTGGGTTGGGTTGGGTTGGGTTGGGTTGGGTTGGGTTGGGTTGGGTTGGGTTGGGTTGGGTTGGGTTGGGTTGGGTTGGGTTGGGTTGGGTTGGGTTGGGTTGGGTTGGGTTGGGTTGGGTTGGGTTGGGTTGGGTTGGGTTGGGTTGGGTTGGGTTGGGTTGGGTTGGGTTGGGTTGGGTTGGGTTGGGTTGGGTTGGGTTGGGTTGGGTTGGGTTGGGTTGGGTTGGGTTGGGTTGGGTTGGGTTGGGTTGGGTTGGGTTGGGTTGGGTTGGGTTGGGTTGGGTTGGGTTGGGTTGGGTTGGGTTGGGTTGGGTTGGGTTGGGTTGGGTTGGGTTGGGTTGGGTTGGGTTGGGTTGGGTTGGGTTGGGTTGGGTTGGGTTGGGTTGGGTTGGGTTGGGTTGGGTTGGGTTGGGTTGGGTTGGGTTGGGTTGGGTTGGGTTGGGTTGGGTTGGGTTGGGTTGGGTTGGGTTGGGTTGGGTTGGGTTGGGTTGGGTTGGGTTGGGTTGGGTTGGGTTGGGTTGGGTTGGGTTGGGTTGGGTTGGGTTGGGTTGGGTTGGGTTGGGTTGGGTTGGGTTGGGTTGGGTTGGGTTGGGTTGGGTTGGGTTGGGTTGGGTTGGGTTGGGTTGGGTTGGGTTGGGTTGGGTTGGGTTGGGTTGGGTTGGGTTGGGTTGGGTTGGGTTGGGTTGGGTTGGGTTGGGTTGGGTTGGGTTGGGTTGGGTTGGGTTGGGTTGGGTTGGGTTGGGTTGGGTTGGGTTGGGTTGGGTTGGGTTGGGTTGGGTTGGGTTGGGTTGGGTTGGGTTGGGTTGGGTGGGTTGGGCTGGGTTGGGTTGGGTTGGGTTGGGTTGGGTTGGGTTGGGTTGGGTTGGGTTGGGTTGGGTTGGGTTGGGTTGGGTTGGGTTGGGTTGGGTTGGGTTGGGTTGGGTTGGGTTGGGTTGGGTTGGGTTGGGTTGGGTTGGGTTGGGTTGGGTTGGGTTGGGTTGGGTTGGGTTGGGTTGGGTTGGGTTGGGTTGGGTTGGGTTGGGTTGGGTTGGGTTGGGTTGGGTTGGGTTGGGTTGGGTTGGGTTGGGTTGGGTTGGGTTGGGTTGGGTTGGGTTGGGTTGGGTTGGGTTGGGTTGGGTTGGGTTGGGTTGGGTTGGGTTGGGTTGGGTTGGGTTGGGTTGGGTTGGGTTGGGTTGGGTTGGGTTGGGTTGGGTTGGGTTGGGTTGGGTTGGGTTGGGTTGGGTTGGGTTGGGTTGGGTTGGGTTGGGTTGGGTTGGGTTGGGTTGGGTTGGGTTGGGTTGGGTTGGGTTGGGTTGGGTTGGGTTGGGTTGGGTTGGGTTGGGTTGGGTTGGGTTGGGTTGGGTTGGGTTGGGTTGGGTTGGGTTGGGTTGGGTTGGGTTGGGTTGGGTTGGGTTGGGTTGGGTTGGGTTGGGTTGGGTTGGGTTGGGTTGGGTTGGGTTGGGTTGGGTTGGGTTGGGTTGGGTTGGGTTGGGTTGGGTGGGTTGGGTTGGGTTGGGTTGGGTTGGGTTGGGTTGGGTTGGGTTGGGTTGGGTTGGGTTGGGTTGGGTTGGGTTGGGTTGGGTTGGGTTGGGTTGGGTTGGGTTGGGTTGGGTTGGGTTGGGTTGGGTTGGGTTGGGTTGGGTTGGGTTGGGTTGGGTTGGGTTGGGTTGGGTTGGGTTGGGTTGGGTTGGGTTGGGTTGGGTTGGGTTGGGTTGGGTTGGGTTGGGTTGGGTTGGGTTGGGTTGGGTTGGGTTGGGTTGGGTTGGGTTGGGTTGGGTTGGGTTGGGTTGGGTTGGGTTGGGTTGGGTTGGGTTGGGTTGGGTTGGGTTGGGTTGGGTTGGGTTGGGTTGGGTTGGGTTGGGTTGGGTTGGGTTGGGTTGGGTTGGGTTGGGTTGGGTTGGGTTGGGTTGGGTTGGGTTGGGTTGGGTTGGGTTGGGTTGGGTTGGGTTGGGTTGGGTTGGGTTGGGTTGGGTTGGGTTGGGTTGGGTTGGGTTGGGTTGGGTTGGGTTGGGTTGGGTTGGGTTGGGTTGGGTTGGGTTGGGTCGGGTTGGGTCGGGTTGGGTTGGGTTGGGTTGGGTTGGGTTGGGTTGGGTTGGGTTGGGTTGGGTTGGGTTGGGTTGGGTTGGGTTGGGTTGGGTTGGGTTGGGTTGGGTTGGGTTGGGTTGGGTTGGGTTGGGTTGGGTTGGGTTGGGTTGGGTTGGGTTGGGTTGGGTTGGGTTGGGTTGGGTTGGGTTGGGTTGGGTTGGGTTGGGTTGGGTTGGGTTGGGTTGGGTTGGGTTGGGTTGGGTTGGGTTGGGTTGGGTTGGGTTGGGTTGGGTTGGGTTGGGTTGGGTTGGGTTGGGTTGGGTTGGGTTGGGTTGGGTTGGGTTGGGTTGGGTTGGGTTGGGTTGGGTTGGGTTGGGTTGGGTTGGGTTGGGTTGGGTTGGGTTGGGTTGGGTTGGGTTGGGTGGTGGGTTGGGTTGGGTTGGGTTGGGTTGGGTTGGGTTGGGTTGGGTTGGGTTGGGTTGGGTTGGGTTGGGTTGGGTTGGGTTGGGTTGGGTTGGGTTGGGTTGGGTTGGGTTGGGTTGGGTTGGGTTGGGTTGGGTTGGGTTGGGTTGGGTTGGGTTGGGTTGGGTTGGGTTGGGTTGGGTTGGGTTGGGTTGGGTTGGGTTGGGTTGGGTTGGGTTGGGTTGGGTTGGGTTGGGTTGGGTTGGGTTGGGTTGGGTTGGGTTGGGTTGGGTTGGGTTGGGTTGGGTTGGGTTGGGTTGGGTTGGGTTGGGTTGGGTTGGGTTGGGTTGGGTTGGGTTGGGTTGGGTTGGGTTGGGTTGGGTTGGGTTGGGTTGGGTTGGGTTGGGTTGGGTTGGGTTGGGTTGGGTTGGGTTGGGTTGGGTTGGGTTGGGTTGGGTTGGGTTGGGTTGGGTTGGGTTGGGTTGGGTTGGGTTGGGTTGGGTTGGGTTGGGTTGGGTTGGGTTGGGTTGGGTTGGGTTGGGTTGGGTTGGGTTGGGTTGGGTTGGGTTGGGTTGGGTTGGGTTGGGTTGGGTTGGGTTGGGTTGGGTTGGGTTGGGTTGGGTTGGGTTGGGTTGGGTTGGGTTGGGTTGGGTTGGGTTGGGTTGGGTTGGGTTGGGTTGGGTTGGGTTGGGTTGGGTTGGGTTGGGTTGGGTTGGGTTGGGTTGGGTTGGGTTGGGTTGGGTTGGGTTGGGTTGGGTTGGGTTGGGTTGGGTTGGGTTGGGTTGGGTTGGGTTGGGTTGGGTTGGGTTGGGTTGGGTTGGGTTGGGTTGGGTTGGGTTGGGTTGGGTTGGGTTGGGTTGGGTTGGGTTGGGTTGGGTTGGGTTGGGTTGGGTTGGGTTGGGTTGGGTTGGGTTGGGTTGGGTTGGGTTGGGTTGGGTTGGGTTGGGTTGGGTTGGGTTGGGTTGGGTTGGGTTGGGTTGGGTTGGGTTGGGTTGGGTTGGGTTGGGTTGGGTTGGGTTGGGTTGGGTTGGGTTGGGTTGGGTTGGGTTGGGTTGGGTTGGGTTGGGTTGGGTTGGGTTGGGTTGGGTTGGGTTGGGTTGGGTTGGGTTGGGTTGGGTTGGGTTGGGTTGGGTTGGGTTGGGTTGGGTTGGGTTGGGTTGGGTTGGGTTGGGTTGGGTTGGGTTGGGTTGGGTTGGGTTGGGTTGGGTTGGGTTGGGTTGGGTTGGGTTGGGTTGGGTTGGGTTGGGTTGGGTTGGGTTGGGTTGGGTTGGGTTGGGTTGGGTTGGGTTGGGTTGGGTTGGGTTGGGTTGGGTTGGGTTGGGTTGGGTTGGGTTGGGTTGGGTTGGGTTGGGTTGGGTTGGGTTGGGTTGGGTTGGGTTGGGTTGGGTTGGGTTGGGTTGGGTTGGGTTGGGTTGGGTTGGGTTGGGTTGGGTTGGGTTGGGTTGGGTTGGGTTGGGTTGGGTTGGGTTGGGTTGGGTTGGGTTGGGTTGGGTTGGGTTGGGTTGGGTTGGGTTGGGTTGGGTTGGGTTGGGTTGGGTTGGGTTGGGTTGGGTTGGGTTGGGTTGGGTTGGGTTGGGTTGGGTTGGGTTGGGTTGGGTTGGGTTGGGTTGGGTTGGGTTGGGTTGGGTTGGGTTGGGTTGGGTTGGGTTGGGTTGGGTTGGGTTGGGTTGGGTTGGGTTGGGTTGGGTTGGGTTGGGTTGGGTTGGGTTGGGTTGGGTTGGGTTGGGTTGGGTTGGGTTGGGTTGGGTTGGGTTGGGTTGGGTTGGGTTGGGTTGGGTTGGGTTGGGTTGGGTTGGGTTGGGTTGGGTTGGGTTGGGTTGGGTTGGGTTGGGTTGGGTTGGGTTGGGTTGGGTTGGGTTGGGTTGGGTTGGGTTGGGTTGGGTTGGGTTGGGTTGGGTTGGGTTGGGTTGGGTTGGTTGGGTTGGGTTGGGTTGGGTTGGGTTGGGTTGGGTTGGGTTGGGTTGGGTTGGGTTGGGTTGGGTTGGGTTGGGTTGGGTTGGGTTGGGTTGGGTTGGGTTGGGTTGGGTTGGGTTGGGTTGGGTTGGGTTGGGTTGGGTTGGGTTGGGTTGGGTTGGGTTGGGTTGGGTTGGGTTGGGTTGGGTTGGGTTGGGTTGGGTTGGGTTGGGTTGGGTTGGGTTGGGTTGGGTTGGGTTGGGTTGGGTTGGGTTGGGTTGGGTTGGGTTGGGTTGGGTTGGGTTGGGTTGGGTTGGGTTGGGTTGGGTTGGGTTGGGTTGGGTTGGGTTGGGTTGGGTTGGGTTGGGTTGGGTTGGGTTGGGTTGGGTTGGGTTGGGTTGGGTTGGGTTGGGTTGGGTTGGGTTGGGTTGGGTTGGGTTGGGTTGGGTTGGGTTGGGTTGGGTTGGGTTGGGTTGGGTTGGGTTGGGTTGGGTTGGGTTGGGTTGGGTTGGGTTGGGTTGGGTTGGGTTGGGTTGGGTTGGGTTGGGTTGGGTTGGGTTGGGTTGGGTTGGGTTGGGTTGGGTTGGGTTGGGTTGGGTTGGGTTGGGTTGGGTTGGGTTGGGTTGGGTTGGGTTGGGTTGGGTTGGGTTGGGTTGGGTTGGGTTGGGTTGGGTTGGGTTGGGTTGGGTTGGGTTGGGTTGGGTTGGGTTGGGTTGGGTTGGGTTGGGTTGGGTTGGGTTGGGTTGGGTTGGGTTGGGTTGGGTTGGGTTGGGTTGGGTTGGGTTGGGTTGGGTTGGGTTGGGTTGGGTTGGGTTGGGTTGGGTTGGGTTGGGTTGGGTTGGGTTGGGTTGGGTTGGGTTGGGTTGGGTTGGGTTGGGTTGGGTTGGGTTGGGTTGGGTTGGGTTGGGTTGGGTTGGGTTGGGTTGGGTTGGGTTGGGTTGGGTTGGGTTGGGTTGGGTTGGGTTGGGTTGGGTTGGGTTGGGTTGGGTTGGGTTGGGTTGGGTTGGGTTGGGTTGGGTTGGGTTGGGTTGGGTTGGGTTGGGTTGGGTTGGGTTGGGTTGGGTTGGGTTGGGTTGGGTTGGGTTGGGTTGGGTTGGGTTGGGTTGGGTTGGGTTGGGTTGGGTTGGGTTGGGTTGGGTTGGGTTGGGTTGGGTTGGGTTGGGTTGGGTTGGGTTGGGTTGGGTTGGGTTGGGTTGGGTTGGGTTGGGTTGGGTTGGGTTGGGTTGGGTTGGGTTGGGTTGGGTTGGGTTGGGTTGGGTTGGGTTGGGTTGGGTTGGGTTGGGTTGGGTTGGGTTGGGTTGGGTTGGGTTGGGTTGGGTTGGGTTGGGTTGGGTTGGGTTGGGTTGGGTTGGGTTGGGTTGGGTTGGGTTGGGTTGGGTTGGGTTGGGTTGGGTTGGGTTGGGTTGGGTTGGGTTGGGTTGGGTTGGGTTGGGTTGGGTTGGGTTGGGTTGGGTTGGGTTGGGTTGGGTTGGGTTGGGTTGGGTTGGGTTGGGTTGGGTTGGGTTGGGTTGGGTTGGGTTGGGTTGGGTTGGGTTGGGTTGGGTTGGGTTGGGTTGGGTTGGGTTGGGTTGGGTTGGGTTGGGTTGGGTTGGGTTGGGTTGGGTTGGGTTGGGTTGGGTTGGGTTGGGTTGGGTTGGGTTGGGTTGGGTTGGGTTGGGTTGGGTTGGGTTGGGTTGGGTTGGGTTGGGTTGGGTTGGGTTGGGTTGGGTTGGGTTGGGTTGGGTTGGGTTGGGTTGGGTTGGGTTGGGTTGGGTTGGGTTGGGTTGGGTTGGGTTGGGTTGGGTTGGGTTGGGTTGGGTTGGGTTGGGTTGGGTTGGGTTGGGTTGGGTTGGGTTGGGTTGGGTTGGGTTGGGTTGGGTTGGGTTGGGTTGGGTTGGGTTGGGTTGGGTTGGGTTGGGTTGGGTTGGGTTGGGTTGGGTTGGGTTGGGTTGGGTTGGGTTGGGTTGGGTTGGGTTGGGTTGGGTTGGGTTGGGTTGGGTTGGGTTGGGTTGGGTTGGGTTGGGTTGGGTTGGGTTGGGTTGGGTTGGGTTGGGTTGGGTTGGGTTGGGTTGGGTTGGGTTGGGTTGGGTTGGGTTGGGTTGGGTTGGGTTGGGTTGGGTTGGGTTGGGTTGGGTTGGGTTGGGTTGGGTTGGGTTGGGTTGGGTTGGGTTGGGTTGGGTTGGGTTGGGTTGGGTTGGGTTGGGTTGGGTTGGGTTGGGTTGGGTTGGGTTGGGTTGGGTTGGGTTGGGTTGGGTTGGGTTGGGTTGGGTTGGGTTGGGTTGGGTTGGGTTGGGTTGGGTTGGGTTGGGTTGGGTTGGGTTGGGTTGGGTTGGGTTGGGTTGGGTTGGGTTGGGTTGGGTTGGGTTGGGTTGGGTTGGGTTGGGTTGGGTTGGGTTGGGTTGGGTTGGGTTGGGTTGGGTTGGGTTGGGTTGGGTTGGGTTGGGTTGGGTTGGGTTGGGTTGGGTTGGGTTGGGTTGGGTTGGGTTGGGTTGGGTTGGGTTGGGTTGGGTTGGGTTGGGTTGGGTTGGGTTGGGTTGGGTTGGGTTGGGTTGGGTTGGGTTGGGTTGGGTTGGGTTGGGTTGGGTTGGGTTGGGTTGGGTTGGGTTGGGTTGGGTTGGGTTGGGT